>PVKA01006514.1:69206-83262 GCA_004027165.1 Ctenomys sociabilis | reverse complement strand
AGAGAGAGAGAGAGAGAGAGAGTATTTTAGGGAAGGGTCTACAGGGTGTTCAGGGTCTCACGACTAGATCAGACTTGTAGTGATCAGCCTGTTTACAGCCTCCCAAGAACTGGGATTACAGGGGCACACCACAGGCCCAGTCTCAGTTGCTGTCCTAGTGCACCTCAGGCCTGCTGCTGCAGGCCCAGGGATCCAACCCCCATCCCCTGCACCTACTTGCAGGCGTTTTAATCTGCTGAGCTATTTGGCCAGCCCTAAAACTTAAAATAGAGTTACTATAATTTAATTTGGACAAATATTTGAGTGCACTCTTAATTTTATAAGGATGTTTATGTGTCTGTGTATTTATGTGTTTGTATGTCTTTCAACAAATAGCTGTCCCTCTTTTTTTTTTGGTGATTTGTTCTAAACATAATTTGAGATATAGAGTTAAAAGCATACTTTTTCCTAAATTACCAGATAGTCAAAGTGATATTAAAATTGATTTAAACACAATGCATCATAAAGTTTAAGCTAATTAAACAAAAATTATCTAGAGTGGGAAAAATTATTAGAGAGGAGTCCAATTGATGAATAAGACGTGTGGCCAACCTTTTTGTTCGTTGATGAAGAGCTCCCGATAATGTCAAAAGTCTCTTAAGAGACACTCTAAATAAGTAAGTCATTGATTAAAATAAAGTTTTTCAAAAATAGTTAAAATAAGCATTTATTTTTAAAGATGGTCTTGGTACAAAACTAAATTAAGAAACAAAGACTTTTGTATGTGTATGGCAATTCACTATTGTTAATGTCATGGTATATTAAGCGTAATTATGATTCCAAGTGTACAGATCTTTCAAAATGTAAGACAAAGATTGCTTATTGGGATGAGAATTTTTTCTCAGATTCAAACTTCTGCTTGGGATGCATACCCTATGTAAGGTTGACTAATTAGATAAAATTTTTTATGTGTAAGAATAGAGCTGATTGGTTAAAAGTATTATGTCAAAATGAAAATGTAAGTATGTCACAAAATGTCATCAGAATTGTCTTACTACAATGCTGTTTATGGTTTTGATTTCTGAATTTATGTGTAAAGTTATGTAACTTTTGTCTGTTAACATTCTATAGGGACTTAAAATATCCATGAGCAATTATAAAATGAGCTAACAAAAGCTTAAACAAAGTGCTCATTAAATGAAAAGGGGGAAATGGTATGAGAGTACACATGAAAACACCTACATTAATTGTACAAAAAGCTCTATTTACATTAAATTTTTTAAATCAACTGCCAGACAGATCTTCTGCTGCAGACTGTCGTTGGACAAAAGAAATACTAGAAAAATGATTTGGGTGCCAACTTGACAGAACCCAGAAAATGAGCAACTGTAAATACTTTGATGGAAAAACAGTATCAAATTGTTTCTACGGTGGCTCTGCGGTAATTTCTGGTAAATGTTAAAGGTAATTTTAGTTATTGGGCTTTACATACATGTCTAAATTCTTCTATTAGCTTTAACTTTTATAGGGATAGCATTTATATTTTTAAGGAAAGGACAAAGACATTGCTTCCTGTGTAACTACAGTGCCCATGGCGAGACTGTCCTTCCACAACGCTGTTCCAATGCTTGCTGAAGGCACTAAAGAAAAGAACGGAAATAGTGAACTCTCTCTTTGTTGGGGGGGGCGAGACCAGGCATTGGGCTCAGGCCCTCGAGCTTGCCAGGCAGCGCTTGCCCCACCGAGCCCCATGAACTCTTGATAGCCATACATTTAGAAATAACAGCAGTCACAGCCACAACTGTTGGAAAAGCACTGGGCCAAGATATGTAAACTGTTCATCTTGTGCAGCAGTGCACACAGACTCAGAACAATGGTGGACCTTAAAGACACATAGATTCAGAGTTAATACAAGCTGTTATTGTGCTAGGAGATCAAATTGTTGATCTATAGCATCAACTTTGTTGACAAAATGATCGACACACCTCCTCATTCTGTGTAACTCCAACTCCATGGCATCAAACTCATTTCCCATGGAAAAGTATAAAAGGGCACTTATTGTATCATAGTAATATTACCTCTGATATCTTGTCTCTTCAGCAACATTATATTGATAATGCTTTTGAAAATAATTGTCAGAATTGTCTGGTACTAATCTGTTATAAGACATCATTAATGGTATTGAAAAACCTTAAATCCTTTTCATGCTATTCCATGGTTCAGTGGGAGCATAGTAATAATATGTTTATGTTGCCTCTGTACTGTTTATATATCTTGCCTAGCCTGGCCACAAGGATGGGCTAACCAACAATCCAGGAATCAATAATCTATAGTTCTTGCTCTGATTCTTCACAAGAATTCAGCATAAAACAGAAATGGGGAAATGTGGTGATATGAGTCAGAAGTTTACTGAATTGAGGGAGTGAGGAACAAAGAACAGAGCCTAAAGAAACTGGTTTCTTGTTACTCTGGCAAGCTGGAGACAAGGTAGTAACAGATTCCTGGAGGCAGCACCCTGTCTGTTCTTTGTTCCTTTACCTGGGAAGTTAGCAACAAGTGATGTGTAAACTAGTTGGTGAATACTGGAAGGCAATATAGATAGCAGCTTGTTCACATCATTATTCACATTGCTTAGCTGTATGTAGCTGTCAATAAATGTGAGAAGTTTCCCTGGCTCAGGACTCACTTAGAGACTAATCTCAGTGAGACCTCTGAAGCTATATTCATCAGGTCTTCTCTTCATTTCTTTCAGCACTGACTCATAACATACAACAGTCCCAGGCAAATTCTCTGGACACAAACAGAATACAGTTGAACTTTCTGCCAAGCCATAACATACAACATTTGGACTCCAATAGCCTGTGCAGCCCTTATCAGAAAACTCCCATGCCTGATCTTTACTAGCTGGATTTCTATCAGCCTTCTGGACTTCTGAGCTCTGACCAGCATCTCCCATACAGAACAATCTAGGGCGTTCCAGGTCTACTCTTTCAGAGGATATCTCAGAACCTTTCCAAACTCTTCCCACAAGCAAACTTCCCAAAGTTCTTGAACCACGTAATCAGGTATTGTCACAGCAAAGACACTACTCCTTGTACCAAATTCTGTCTTAGGTACTTATGAAACAAAATACTTGACACCCAAAGTTAAAGAAGAATAGATTTATTTAGCACACCGTCTGTAGAGGTTTCAGTCATTAATCAGCTAGCTCCAAAGCAGTCTGTCATGACACAGGGTCAACAGTTCATAGTGTCAGAAGGCAGCAAAAGCAACAAAGGCGAAAGTGGGGAGCAAGCCTATTGTCCTTCCTTCTATGTAGGCCACCGACCCTCCGGTGGGTGCAGCATTCACACCCCATCTGTACCCTCCTCTTGCACAGGCTCAGGATGTTTGCAAAGTGAGAACCCTGGCCTCCTGCTGAATCATTTAGTTAAACTTCTAAACATGATGCAATAAACAACATCCTAGATGGTAAAGGCAGGTGTTCTACACACCAGGATATGGAACCCCTGAGTTACTTACTAAACTTGTCAAGTTGACACAATGTATTAATCTTAACACCATTTCTTTATGACACAACATATTTTTGTGTCTTCTGGTCTAAGTTTGGAACTTTGAGGAAATCTCTAAGACTATAAAGTGCAAATCATAAAAAATAATCATAATATTCATGTCCTGATCACTGCATATTTAGGTGCAGGGTTAGGACTACAGATGGTACTTTGTATTAACTTTATCATAAGCAGTAAGGATTATAATTCAGATTTTGCTAATGAGGAAACTGAGGCTTGGATAAATTTAAGGTAATTGTGGGTAAAAACAACAGAACCAAAATTTAAAGCTGGATTTGTCTCAACAATCCTTGCTCTTTCCTTAGAAAGATGTTACATAATCTTCTTGAAGGGTCACGTTGTTCTAGCATTGTGTGACCAATTGGATGAACAATCTGGATAACAGATGTTATCATGAAGGGATTGTAGCAGACATAAACCTGAAATCTTACTCTCACTCATCTACTTCCTCTGGGAAAATATCAGCACTTGAGATAGAGCTTTCCTCAGTACCTTATAGAAAAATCACTCTTCCATCTTTCTGTCCTTTCTTCTTTCCTTTCTTTTAAACCTAGATTTCAAGAGGGCTTGCTTGGTACTGTAGAACACTATACCATGTTTGTTTAGTGGTTTACTATCTATCATATCAAATAAATTTGAACCCCAGTGAAGCAAACACTTAGTTTAGTTCAACAGAACTAAGTAGAATGCAATTTAGTGCATAATAGGTGTTCAGTGAATATGTTCTTCTTTCTTTTCCATACCTTCAGCTAGAATTTGCTTTGAAACATCTCTTTATAACTGAATAATCTTGGATTACCTCTTTATGTTCATTTTTGTTATTTCCAAAGCAGAGTAACTAATGTCCATTTTGTGGGGATTTGTGATTAAAGCATCTAATGAATAGAAAGACCCTTTGCATGAAGCCTGGTTGATAATAAACACTGGTTGATAATAAATGGTATATTTTGTTATTAATACCATTGTTATTAATAAGTACTATTGATGCATATTACCACCATCATCACTATTGCTGAAAGCAGAAAGTCCAAACATGCAGATATTATCAACCTCATGAACTTAATGCCAAAGTTTAAACTTACAATTACACAATGAGCAAAAAATAAATCCTATATTGAGGTAAATTGTCATTCATATTTGTTTAAGATAAACCATCATCTCTCAAGTACAGACAATACATATAAATAAATACATATATTTATCAGGTGCCATAAAATCCCTAAATATGTTTAGTTGTACTCTTTTTTTATTTTGGTAGAACCAGGGATTGAACTCAGGCCTTTGTGCTTGCCAAGCAAGCATTTATTCTACTGAGCCATCTCCCCAGCCCCCAGCTGTACTCATATGACATGAAAGAAATATACAACCTTAATCTTTGCAGGCATAGATTTTTGCAGAGTGGTTTCTGTTTTGTTGATATCTCTAGATCATATATTTAATCAAATTTCAATTTTTTGTTTAGAAATTGTGTTTGTCCCAATCAACAACAGGGTATCACCTGTAGTCTTTCCATCTTATGAATTTCCCAAACCATGTTGGTTTTATACCTCAGCTGAGTTACTTAAAATGAAGATGCATTCTGTTGTTACCAAGGAGCCCTTGGAAGGGGTCATAGTTCTGCCAATTCAGCATCAATCAAGTGTAGGAAGATTCCACTTGAAAATCTAGAATGCCTTCCTTTTTTAAAAAAGCAAACATCTGACCACACTGCTTTGTTATGTCCCTGCACAGAAGCAGTAACTAAAACTTGGCCACAACCATCCCCTTTGTATGACACATGTCCCTTGACGCCATGTGTGTGCCATGAGATTCGCCTCCATCTAGACTCAGGGACATTGTGGGCATCATCCTTTTAGGTTGGACTTTACAATGCAGAATCTGAGCTGGCTCATTTACACATATATTTTAGATGAGAACAAACTGAGACCCACACAGATCGTTTGAATCAAATTTTTTATTAGGAAGCAACATGTTAAAAATGGAAAGAAATCCAATCTTGAGCCATTGCTCTAGTACACAGGAGCTGTGATAGTTAATTTCATGGATTAGATTTGCTGGATGCATTGATTCTGTGTTTGTCTGTGAACTGAAATTAGCATTTCAAAGCAGTATCCCTCCCCAGAATAGTTGAACATAAAGACAGAGGAAGATTCTATTTGCCCTCTATTTCTACATAGCTCTTGAACTAAAATTTCTATCTTCTGTCATCATTGCTTTTGGTTCAAATTTAAGATTAATACATCTTTGAAGATAAACCCAGTATCAAAGTGAATTCAAAAGTCATGCAATTCAAGGTTTTCCAATCCCACAGCGATGAGTTTACCACAGAAAAATCCAGGCAGCAAATGAATAAGAACAGTTCAGCAAATACTCATACTTAAAAATAGAGTTCCCTCTCATTCTCTGAAATATTTAAATTATAAATCCAGAGGAAAAGAACCTAAAATATTGGACAATGACATCAGAATAAGTGCTGATATAACCCTATGCTAGCTATTTTAATAATGTCTTTCAACTTACTTTATAAAAACTTTAGTGCTCTTTCTTAAAAGGAAAGGTACCCTATCTTTTTACTGTCCTCGATGTGTATACACTATTCATAAACATAAAATAATAAAGATTAAAATCAGCTTCAAATTTCTACATGAATGAAAATGCTGGAATAATCAGCCAATCTTTGGAATGAATTTGGATGTAATAAAAATCTACAACAGGGCCTGAAAAGCCTGCACCTCAGCTCAACTCAACACTTTCCTAAGTTTCAGTGTGATGAGAAGTGACTGTAGTCCCTGTGGAATTCCCAGAATAGCTTGAGAACCGAAAGCAGTCAGCAAAGCAAGTGAACAGTCGAGAAAATAGATCCGAGCCCCAGGCAAGTTCCTTTTTCTGCCTCCTCATCCAGCTTCTAAGGTTAACAATTCTCTTCCTGTGGCTTCACTGTGGATCATGAGCTCCACTTCACCAAAATACACTCTTCCCCAGATTCACAGCACATGCAGGAGGAAAAACTATGGGAAAACATTTTGAGAAGACTGGCAGTCAAAACAAGAAACTGATATATGGATTTTATGAGTGGTGAATCTGTTAATTCTGTAAGGGATGTTGATGTAATCATTATCTTAACAAGTGAAAACACTGAGGCGTAGAGAATTATGTGCCTAGCCTAAACTCCAAAACTACCAAATGAAGGGCTGGCCAAATAGCTCAGCAGATTAAAGTGCCTGCAAGCAGGCGCAGGGGCCAGGGGTTCAATCCTTAGGCCTGTCATGCCAGCCCCACCCCCAGGACACACTGAGAAGGCAATTGAGACTGGGTGTGGTGGCACACACATGTAATCCCAGCACTTGGGAGGCTGTAAACAGGCGGATCACTGTGAGTTCGATCTAGTAGTGAGACCCCTTTACACCCTATAGACCCTTCCCTAAAATACAAAAAACAAACGAACAAAAAAAAAAAAAAAAAAAACCCAACAACTACCAAATGTTATGGCTGTATTTGCATTTCAGTAAATCACAGGACTCAAATCTCTATATGACCTTGTAAATTCTTTACTCACTGGCTCTGTCAGTATTTCTATCTCATTTGGTAAATCCCAGAAGCTGGAGGGACTGAGGTAGGATTTCTGAATCCTAAAGTTTCATAAAGATTTTAAATACATAGTACCTTAGTTGCTTATCACAAGTTTAAATTAACAAATTGTCACAAGTTTAATCACCTAAAACAACAAATACTATTGCCTTACACTTCTAGCCCATAGGCACAACACTGGCCTACAGCAACCCATCCTATACATTTCTGTTGTAAATTTGTACCTTAGGACACCGGTAGTCAGTTCCATGTCTCAGTAGCTGCACCTGGGGAACACAGGAAGCAAGCATTGTGTTCACTCACTTGGTACAATGAACAGCACGGTGTGTGCATGTGTGCAAAAGGATCAAGCCTGGATTTTTACCCACATAATGCACCACCTAACACATTTTGTGTATGTTTACCTGAGAGTCATGTGGGGTAAGATGTATCCACACAACTCTTCTGTTATGAAAACATGTATTTTGTTATAGTGGAATGTGGGTGTGAGTCCCAGCGGCTGTGCCCAGGGAAGGCAGAGATCAGCTGTGCATTCACCCAGGTGACAGATGAGCAGTAAGGTGTGTACAGGAGATCCAAAGCAGCAACATGGACATTTCACCTTTGGAGTCCACACTGCTGAATTTTTGTGTATTTAGGATTTTTTTTCAGTACTGGGCTTTGAACTCAGGAACTTGCACTTGCCAGGCAAGTGCTTATTCTACTGAGCTATCTCCCCAACCCTAGGATTAATTTTTACAACTTTCTTCTTTTCATTTATTAGGTAGAAGTAGCCTAATTCAGAAAATTCAGATTTGCAAGTTTTGGTTAAGGTTGAAAGTGAATCATCAGATTACTCTTGCTTGGGTGACAAGACAATAATGATTTTAATGTTGGCCATGTGAGCTTAAATGGTCCTGGGACAGTGAAATGGGGCTAGAGTTGGCTGATATAAAAGCAGGCTGCCTTGACTCAGATGACAAAGAAAACAGCAATTGAATTATGCTTGATTAGTTGAAATGGTACAAAATGGTCACATAACCAAATAAAATGATCAAGTGTTACAACAAGGTCTGGAAATATAGTGAGGATTTTGCCAGGAGTGAAACTGGAATACCAGTACTACCATATAGTATTGGAAATTATAACTGACCAAATGTTACAAAATGTGAAATACACAAATGTTGAAATACAACTAAATTTCTCTGTATATACCAATAGCCCAAAAATTATTTATTATCACTATCTGAATTGAGAGCATTCATAGGTCTGCTGTAAGTAGCAGGGCTTTCTCATGACAATTCTGAGGCAGTGAAAGACTTATAAAAAAGCTGTTAGTGTGGGCTTGAGGTCTGCAGAACAACAATGACACAAAGATTTGAGATTTGGTTTCCTTCAAAGTTGTCTGAGCTCTGGTAGCAAAACCATTCAAAAAGAAAAAGAAAGATCAGATAATCTGGC
This sequence comes from Ctenomys sociabilis, assembly GCA_004027165.1. Taxonomy (NCBI): domain Eukaryota; kingdom Metazoa; phylum Chordata; class Mammalia; order Rodentia; family Ctenomyidae; genus Ctenomys; species Ctenomys sociabilis. The sequence goes on along the minus strand of PVKA01006514.1, from coordinate 74,683 downwards.
CGCTATTCAATCATTGACAAATCTGTAGGTAATTGTCAGTTTATCCAGCTGAATACTTGACTGCCAATGAACATCTTGCAGCACTTCACAGTCCCTGTAGCTTCAAAGAGTTGATGTCAATAAAACATTCAAAATATGGCATAAAAGTTTATGCTCTTGTAGATATGAAGACTCAAACTTTCAATTTAGAGATTTATCCTGGAACTCAGCTACTAGGTCCTTACTCATATAGTAAAAAACTGCATGATGCTATGAACAGACTTGTTGCCCTATCTCCCAAAATAATCAAATTATGACATTCAACAATTGGCTTACTGGTTTCTTTTTTCTTTGCAGAACCGGAGGTTGAACTCAGGCCCTTGTGCTTGCACGGGAAGTGCTTATTCTACTAAGCCATCTCCCAGGCCTTTTTTTTTTTTTTTTTTTTTTGGCAGAACCAGAGATTGCATTCAGGCCCTTGCACTTGCCAGGCAAGTGCTTATTCTACTTAGCTATCTCCCTGGCCAGCTTACTGGTTTCTAATTGATGTTACATTTGCTAACAGAGCACAAGTTGAGTAGCACAGAAACTGTATGCAGGAACCAATAAGAACTTCCAACTGAAATTTCACAATTTCAAAACAGATTGGTGTAGACTAATCTTTTAATTGCATAAAGATATGACATCAGTCTTGTATATGACAAAGAAAAACAAACTGGTACTGCTGATGTCAACATTGCACCATGATGGAAATAGGAATAGGGAAACCTGGATGAAACAGAAGCCTGAGATGGTAATTTTTTTTTTCTGAGATAGTAACTTTCTAAAACAAAACCAAAGGTGGAACAAATGTTATTGATGGGTTATGTAGCTACTGTGATTACACTTGAAATGCAAAGCATTGGCCAATGAATGTGTTTTCTTTGCTCCCAAACACATGTGGCATAAATATTTTGATAGTTTGCAAAGAAAATAAGTTCAGATTATCATGGAGAATTTTTCTTAGAGGATTGGGACTAGAACTCATAAGAGATTATTTATAGCAGAAGAAAGACAAAATGTTTCTGTCCTGAGAACTACACAAAAGAAACTGTGGACCACATTGGTGGGTGAACTGAAAGGTGAACAGGCAAGCACAACATCAACAACACCTCTGACAATAGGAAAACTTCAAGAAGTTGCTAACTACATCCTACAAAAAAAGATAAGCAAAGAAGACATGCACGCTATTTTGATGTGACATGTGTGCATGGGACATGCAGTTGCATGTATAAAGACTGCCTTGAGTGTGACCATTAAAGCAAAGATTATTTTAGTGGTAGACTACAAACGTTTTTATTTCTGATGCTATATTTTATTTTATGAGCAAATAAACAGCTGATGTGAAAATGCTGATATCTGTTCAAAGCACTTACTACATATCTGATATTTTATTTCATTGGCATCTTATTTTCCTGCTAATGCACATTATAGAATATAGTAGGAAGCTGTGGAGGACCACCTGAGCAGCTCGCCTTGAGAGAAGAGCGACTGTCTCCATTTTGGCTGAGCCTGACCCTATTTCCTTGTATTGTTATGTACAGAACTGGCTAGGACTTCTGTTTATCCTTCAGTTGGCCTTAAGTAAAGTGTATTGGTGTAGCTGAGGTGCTGGTGATCATCTTTGAATGTGGCATGTGTGTTTTCCTGGTAACCTCTACCTGCTGCACTTTAATGTGAGCCTGGTCAAGACAGGAAGGTAGAGCTAATGCTCCGCCCCACCAGCTAAGATCAAGCCTCAAGACAGAGGCTATGACTTCCTGGGGCTTGAAATACTACATCAAAGCTGAAGCACCAGGCCCCCAAAACATTAAATACTATATAATGCAGATTATGCTCTCTGCATATCCTCTCTGCATATGGCAGAGGTAAGTATAGGCCACCCATCTAGCTCAGCTCACAGTAGTCACCTACTTCCCACAATTCTCGGTCAATCTTCCTCAAGCCACTCCCCCTGTGAATAAAACTGGGTGAGGCCCTGGGTTGCTCTCTTGGTTCTGGAAAGCCATCTTTGTGGCTGGACCTAGAGCCCCTTGGCTCCCCAGTGATTAAAAATATAATTTAGTGTCTTTATGTTCACCGTGGGTTGCATGGAAAGTGGTAGATTGGAATCAACTTTATGGGATTCCAATAACATAACTTTGGGATAACAAATATTGGCTTCTTGGACCGAGACAAGGACCTGGAAGTGTCTCCTACAGGAAGCTCTTTATAAAAATGAAGAAAAGACAAATAACAAGAATGGCCTGCCAAAGAAGAAAAGAAAGTCAACACATGCACACGGGACATTCAGTTGTCATGTGTGAAGATGGCTTTGGATATGATAATTAAAACAAAGATTATTTTTGCTGTACAGTTCCATTGGTAATTTTTATTGTAGTTCATATGTAAATTTATTTCTGATGTTATCTTTCAGTTTTGTAAGCAAGTACACAGCTATTGCAAAAGTGTTTATTCTAAATGTGCAGTGCATATTAAGAATCTAATACTTCATTTTATTGACAGTTAATGTTCTTGCTAACTACACATTGCATAATATAATAAGAACCTCCTCACAGAACAGCAAGACCCATGAGATGTCAAGTCTGTTCTACAAAAAGGCCAGAAAAGTAAACCACATGTTCTATCAGTGTAAGCAACAGGGGTGTATGGAATGTTCTGCTGTCATGTATGAAGACTGCCTCAGGCATGAAAATTGAAGTAAACAATTTTTGTAGAATTCTATGGGTATTTTCACTCTAATTTATATAGCAATTTATTTCTATTATTATTGTTTAGATGTGTACACCCAAAACTAATCAATGTTATAAATTTTGATGCTTTTTTATAAACACTTAATATTGAAAATTCAGCAAATGTTTGATATTTCTTTACTGTAGGGTTCTTTGTCTATATTTAGGACAGGATCTACAGGATCTTACTATGCAGATCAGACTCACAGTGAATCTCTAGCTTTCACCTTCCCAAGCGCTGGGATCACAGGTGTGCGCCACCGTGCCCAGTCTCACTCACAGTCTCAGCGTGCCCGGGGTGGGGCCAGCACGGCGCGCCAGGGATCTAACTGCGGCTGCGATGCTCTACCTAAGCAGGTGTTTCTAATCTAATGAGCTATCAGGCTGGCTGTTCTTTCCTGTTACGTATTCACCTAGTGTAATGAAACTCATAAAAAATTAAAATTAATGATTCATCAAAGGGAATGTTCCAAGGAATAAACATAAATATATTTCCATACAAATACACTTCATGACAAATTGATCTTATGCCCTGAGGGCTACTGATGTTATGATCCTGAGACTAAAAGTCAGAAATCCTAGACACATTTCAATGGTAGCAATCAAGGTGTCAGTGGGGTCACAGTCCTTTCAAAGGTTCAGGGGATTATCCCTTTCCTTACCTGTGCCAGCTTTTGGAAGTCACTTCTTTCAGCTCCAAAGAACACTACTTAAATATCTGCTTCTTCTCGGACTGTCTTTGCTGCCTACCTTTTAAAAGAATCACTAAATTATATTCTGCTCATGCAAGAACCTGGGACAACTTTTCCAATTCAAGATTCCCTGTTTTAATTATATATCTTCAATATTTTTTACTGTAATTCACGTATTCATCAGTTCTTGGTATGTGAGCAGAATGTTTTTGTGAGAAGAGTATATAACTCTCTCAGCAGCCTACCACAGACACATGATAGGTAGGTAGGTAGGTAGATAGATAGATAGATAGATACATACATACATACATACATACATACATACATACATAGATAATATAGAATTTAAAGTATCAGATTGTAGGCATAGGAAGAAAAGCACTTTAAACTATGCAATCTTTAAACAAAAAAGAAACATGAAAATTAGCTAGCACAATTCAAGTAACTGTATGGCTACACTGAAGCAATGCTCAGACTTCTGGTTGTTGGCCTAGGTGATTCCACTGAGCTTATCAGCTTGCTTGAAAAACATAACCTGATGAAAATTCCACTAACATAAGTATGAAACACGTTTTTCTTCCAAAATACTTATTAAAGTACATGTAGTAAGATTATTCTTTAAGTCACTACCAAACTCATGGAAAGAATATTTAAAAAGCAAGTGAATTACAGAGAGGGACCTCACTGGCCTGTTCATCAGTCTTTGTGTCTCACCTCACTTTTACTCTCTTTCCAGTCTCTTATCCTGCAATCCACTTTGCTTCCAGCAGTCAAACAAGACTAACAACTTTCTGTGAAAACCAGACACTAAGAATGACAAAACAAGGGAGGAAAGTGCTTTGTAAAACATAAGAAGGAAAGTACAATTGAAAACGTTTGAAATTTCTGTAGTAAGATAGAAATCAACTGAAAATATTTGAGACTTCTATATAAAGCCAGAAGTTGAAATTGCTTCACAAAGGAATCTAGATAATTATTCAGTTCATCTTCAAAGAGAAAAAAGATTTCAAAAGCAATAAAACAATGCTTTTTATTCCTTTTGAAATTTCCTCAGATTACGTTGCTTCAATAATATCATGGAAACTGTGAGGCACACAAAGAGTTTATAGGCAGATGTGCAGAATAATGCTCAAAATGTTGAAAGTGGTCCGGCCAAATAGGTCAGCAGATTAAAATACCTACAAGCAGGTGCAGGGGCCGATGGTTTGATTTGTGGGCTGCTGTACCAGCCCTGCCCCAGAGGTATACTGAGATGGTAACTGAGACTGGGTGTGGTGGTACAGAGTAAATACTGGAAAAAAATTATTTCTAGACACATGTTGTTCATTAGATTTTGCTTGGTTTATTCCCAGAGCTCAATTTTGGAGTTGACTATAAGCTGCTAGAGATTTGAGCATTAAGAAAGGGCCCTAGGCTAAGTGTGGGGGCACACACCTGTAATTGGGGGACTGAGGCAGAAGATCACTGTGAGTTCGAGGTTAGCCAAGGCTACATAGCAAAATCTTGTCTCAATAAACAAGAGAGGGACATAAATTATTGAACAAAATAGTTAGTCTCATTATATTTTAAATTTCATCATGAATTATTTTATCAGAGGAGCAATTAACAATGGAATTAAAAAAGAATTAAACAGTCACATTATTCCTTTCTGTATTCACAAGAAAACACATCAAAGGGAGATTGCTAATGTTCTCAAGACCATAAAACTTTTCACACTAGTGTGAGAGAACATCATCACTCTTTTCTAGGTTTTCCCCGCATGCCTGAAAGTATTGCCTGCATACTTACTAATGATCACCCTTTCTCTAAACACATCATGCCCTCCAGTGGTTTCCAAATTTTCAACAATTAATTGAAGACAATGAAATCCCAATTATTCCTTTCAGTTTGCAGTTTGAGCCATGTCTCTCTTTCTGTCATTCTCTCTCTCTCTCTCTCTCTCTCTCTCTCTCTCTCTCTCTCTCTCTCTCTCTCTCTCTCTCTCTCTCTCTCTCTCTCTCTCTCTCTCTCTCTCTCTCTCTCTCTCTCTCTCTCT
>PVKA01006514.1:0-69106 GCA_004027165.1 Ctenomys sociabilis | reverse complement strand
TCTCTCTCTCTTATTTTTTCTCTCTCTCACATTCTCTGTCTCATATTCTCTCTCATGTTTGAAGTACAGTTAAGTTCAAATTATTTACCTTGAGGCCAGACCTGGAGTCCAGCTGTTCATACATTTCTGCATGAATATACAGTGTTCTGTATGGATTGAACAGACATACACAATGTCTGAAACTAATATCATTGCCACAAAACCTAACTTTGTTAGTCGCCTAAAATCTAGGAAAAATCCTGATTACCCCTAAGTTTATCCTTAGAAGCTACCATGTTCTACAAATCAAATATCCCAGTCAAGTTCACTTTCTTTATGCTTTTCAAACTGTTCTCCATTCCAATTCCCCTTATTCAAGTCACTGCAAGTTTTCACCTTGATTTTAAGTCTCTTAACTTCCAAGATAGAGCATTTCTAATCTTTTCTCTAAATATTTACATAAGTTTTACTTTTTTAAAATATCTAGTCATGAGATGGCAAGATAGTTTAGTGGACTAAGCACCATCTTAGGCAAGCACAGAAACTGGGATTTGATCCCCAGCATGACATGCCACACAGGCCCCAGCCTCAGGTGTGCTGAGCTGGCCGCTGAGGCTGGGTGTGGTGGCACATACCCAAATCCCAGCATTCGGGAGGCGGAGAACAGGAGGACCACTGAGTCCAAGCTGCATAGTGAGACCCTGTACCAAATGCATACCCCCCCCAAAAAAAAAAGAAAAACATCATGTAGCTCTTGGCATAAAATTTAAAAAAAGGATATTGCTCCCTGACTGGTTTGGAGGACCAGTCTACTGCAGGTTTATTCACCACTGCTTCTGTTATTTGGTCCATCTGAGGCTCCTATGGATAGGCAAAGAGTATTTGCCTCATGTGCACAGGGGCATGGGCCTCACTGACTAAAATTACAACACATCTAGGACTGCATCTATTTCCAAAAAGAAAAAAGAATAACATACAGAAAAAGACATTTAAAAATATATATATTGAAAGAGATAGGCCAGGAATTTAAAAAATAGTGAAAGTAGTGAAAAGAAAGAAAGAAAATCTGAGCAATTAGGAGAATGCCAGGTAGACTTAGGATCCCAGAGATGGTAGCACATGGGTACAGCAGAGGTGCTGGTGCCCACTACCAATGTTTGAGAGCTTAGAGGGTGAAGGAGCTGAGGAGTCCTAGTGAGGCCAGCCCACACCTGCTACCTGTGCAGAAGCTTTGAGGAGCCTTGGCTGGTCTCCCACACCAGTCCTGAGAGTCTCGGTGAATCCTACCAGCCCCCACCCGCTATCACGGGAATCTTACTGACCCACTGCTCTGACCGCTGAGTCATGGAGATCATTGGAAACTTCAAAACTGCCACAACAAAGGAACAAAAGGCCATTTCAGGCCTTTAGCCAACGCAGAAAATACCCAACAGACAAGGACATGGAAGAATGAGAAAGTCACACACCTGAAGTCTGAAACAACAGCGTCTGAAGCAAAGAAACAAGTTCCTCAGGCTATCAAAGAAATTGGATTGGGGGGGTTAGGGAGATGGCTCAGTAGAATAAGTACTTGTCTGGCAAGCACAAGGGCCTGAGTTCAATCCCCAGTATGGCCATGAATGAATGAATGAATGAATGAATGAATGAATGAATGAATGAATGAATAAATAAATAAATAAAATTGGATCAGGAATAATCTATCAGGTTTAAAAAATTATGAAAGAATTTCTCTGTAAATCTAAAGATAAAGATTAAAAAACCATAAAATGATGGAAACAATGAATAAATACAAGAAACAATTATAATACATGAAATAGATTCAAACAGATATTTATGAACTTAAAAATTCCATTGAGAGCTGGGAAAACCACTTGAACAAAACTGAAGATAGATTTTCAGTCCACCAAGACAACAATGAAGCTAATGAACATGAAAAATCTCTTAAAAGTAACAAGGAACCAGAAAATATCAATTCAGGAGCTATAAGATGATGCAAAATAAAACAAAATAACACTCCAAGGTGTCAGTGAAACAGCAGGAAGTGACACAGATGACAGAAAGACTATTTGCAAAAGTAGATTCAGAAAATTTCCCAAGCATAAGAAAAAATTTGACATACAGTAATTGAGGAAAATAAAACTCCAAATAGCATAATGAAAATAAATCTACACCTAGGCAAATAATAATGAAGGTCCCAACAATTCAGTAGAACAACAGAATATTAAAAGCTGTTAAAGAGAAGAAAGAGATCATCTACAATGAAAAACTCATCAAAACCATGGTAGAAGGCCAGCCAGATAGCTCAGCGGCCTGCTTAGGCAAGCACAGGGACCAAGGTTCTGTCCCCAGAGTGGCATGCTGGCTTTGCCCCAGGAATGCACTGAGACAGTGCCTGGGGCTGGTGTGGGATGTGTGCCTGTAATCCCAGCACTTGAGAGGCTGAAAAGGATGCTCACTACGAGTCTGTCTGTATAGCAAGAACCTGTAGATCCTGTAGTAAATGCATAAAAAATAAAACACATGGCATATTTCTCAACAGAAACCACCAAATCAAGAAGAGCCTAAAGTATTTTAGAAACTGAAAGAAAATAACTTCCAATCAAGATTGATGTACCTTGTCATTGAATTCAGTGGCAAGATGAGATTCTTCCATGACAAAGAACTAAAGAAATTCTTGCCCACCAAACCAAGTAACAAAGAGAACTGACAGATATTTTAGGAAGAGAAAAACATGACCACAACTTCAAAAACAATAGAAGAGAAGCACCAAGCAGAGCAAGCAATTAAGCAAAGGAGCAACATAGGGATCCTATAACAGGGAAACAACATGACAAAGATAAGCCAGAATATATGTTACGTCCATCAATATAGACGCCTCAATTCACCAATCAAAAGAATCAGGCTGGAAGAGTAGAAAAACGAACAAATTCCAACAATGTGCTGTATACAATAAACACACTTAACTCAAAAAGAAATTAATAGACTGAACGACAAAGAATGGAAAATGATACTCCATAGGACAGGAATCCAGGAAGAACAGGGATAGCTATTCTGGATCCTGTCAACATCAATTTCAAACCAAATGTGACTAAAAGATACATAGAAGATCAATACATACTTGTTAGATGAGTAGTGCAAGACAAAGCGGTAACAGTCATAAATATACGTAAACCCAGTAAAGGAGCACCCTGCTACAGAAGACAAATTATAACAGACAAGAAAAATCAAATGAGCTGAAAGGAGCAGTTAATGCTTATTTTTTAAATGATTTTATTGAGAAACAAATGCAAATGAGATATTTTCAAAGCCAATTAGTAGTACAGTTGCAATAATTAATACTTTGCATATTGTTGTCTTAGTGGTTATTCATAGTACAACATGCAGACATGATATCCTACCCACAACACTATTAGAACAATTCTTTCTTTCTTTCTTTCTTTCTTTCTTTCTTTCTTTCTTTCTTTCTTTCTTTCTTTCTTTCTTTCTTTCTTTCTTCCTTCCTTCCTTCCTTCCTTCCTTCCTTCCTTCCTTCCTTCCTTCCTTTCTTTCCTTCATTCTTTCTTTAATTATTTTAATAGGACAATTTCAATAATTAATACATTTCACATTGTACACAGCAGCAAAATATTTCCATCAGCATACTCTACAAATGGACTTCTCCTACATGCTATAGAGCATGGTTCTGTCTGAGTCTACAGGGTGGATATCAAGAAAATAGCAGTATCTCAGTCCCACAAGTGGCACCTGGCCACCAGTAAGCATCACGGACACTGTCCATGTCCACCACATACTAGAACTTTGTGCAATATCCTATCCCCAAGCTGTTAGAAGTGCTGGTCATATATTTGCCATTCCAGTATTTTTGTTACGTTTATTCTTCATAATTCTTTACTATAATGAAAACTTTTTCTTAGTTGATAGTTTTATACTTATTAACCTAATCAAATACTGTGTAAGTACTCTGAATTGATCACAGATTTGGTCATATGATACATTACATTCTGGTCTCTTAGTTGGAGTCACAATTTAAATTTAATTTTTGAATATTATTTTGAAATATTTAATTTAATTATAAATTAATTAATATTTAATGAATTTTCTGAATATTGTTTAGTTTTAATTTTTGTTTTATTATTTTTGTTTCTTTGACTTACAATCTACTTCTAAGACATGGTATAATATTTTATCCTAGTGCTTCCCTGGCAAGCACAAGGGCCTGAGTTCAATATCCGGTTCTGCCAAAAAAAAAAAAAAAAAATTATCCTAGTAGTACAAACTTTAAAAAGTGTATTTCCATTTTTCATTGACTTTATATTGGTTGTTCCTTGTCCTTTACACACACACACACACACACACACAAAAAAAAAAAAAATATGTATATAACCTGACATAAGATCGATACTGTTTTGTGAAAATATTCAATAATCTTTTAAATCTTCAATAATCACCTAATATTATATCTCACATAGTCCTGCATAACTACCATTTTGAAAGCTCTTTATTCTTCATCCACGACCATACAGCTACTTCTCTTGCTTTCTGGATTAAGGTCTTTGTTATTTTCTATATTCTATGTCTCGAGGTATTAGAATATTTTGAGTTTGTATAATTGGAAAATATTTTACTTTTAGTTTCTTTATACTTTGCTAAGTATAAAGTTCAATGAGGACAGATCTTTTTTTTCAGTCCTCTGAGTAAATAAGTTTAGTTTTGTAAATTACCCACTTGCTCTTTTTCTTTCTAATGTAGAATAAGATGTTATTTAATTTTCTTCTTCCATAGCCAATATTTTTTCTATGTATATGCTGTCTTTTTAATTTGTCTTTGTTTAATTGGATTGAATTTTTTTTTGTTTTTTTCTTTTGTATTTTAGAGAAGGGTCTGTAGGGTGTTCAGAGTCACACTACTAGATCGGACTCAGTGATCTGCCTGTTTATAGCTTCCTAATAGCTGGGCTTACAGACGCAGCCACCATGCCCAGTCTCAACTGCCACCTCAGCATATCCCAGGGGCAGGACTGGCACGGCAGGCCCAGTCATCAAACCTCTGGCCAGTGCGCCTGCTTTCAGGCACTTTAATCCACTGCACTATTTGGCTGGCCCTCTAGGTGTGTGCTTTAATGATTTTTTTCTTTACAATTAATTTGGACAATTTCAATTTTGTGTATCTTGGTATGATTTAATTCATATTTCTTGTGCTAAATGTTTATTTTTCTTGGAAATGTGGTACTATAATTTTAACTAAATTCACAAATTTTAAGCCTTTAAATATTTATTTCCTACCCCCTTCTACTTTGATAATTCTCATTATACAAATATAAGTTTCTTGATTTTGGCACAGAGAGAACTATTACATGACTCATCTGTAAACTTTTCGCCATGTTAATTTTAGACAATTTTCATTTAAGTTTCTCAATATTTTTCACAATGTGCAGTCTATCATTAATCTCATATTATGTATTCATTTCAGAAATATTTTTCTAAAATTCACTCTGTCAACATCTTATATGTTTCACATTTCAATAATTATCTGCAATTTTTAATTTGTTATATAATTATTATTTATCTTCAATAAAGTTAATAATGAGAAAAAATAAAAAAAGAAAGAAAAATCAAATGAGCAATAATACAATTGTAACGGGGATCATTGTTATACCACTACCACAATGAGATAGGTCAACTAGCTAAAAAATCACCAAAGAAATAAAAGAACTAAGCCAATCTTGTGAAGAAATGGACTTAGTTTACACAGTGATTCACACAGAAATATCAGAATATACATCTCAGTTGCACATGGGATGTTCCCCAAAATAGACCATACACTGGCACACACAGCAGGCTTAAGTAAGTGCAAAGGAATCGAAATTATCCCATACATACTATCTGACTATGGCCCAATGAAATTGGAAATTATTGCCAAAAGAAACCATAAAATAATATAAACACCTGGAAATTAAATATCAGTCGCCTAAATGACAAGTGAGTCACCAATGAAATTAATCACTATTTAAAATCAACCAAAAAAGCATGTAGAACTTGCCAGAATGTGTGGTATATAATGAAAGCTTTCTTAAGATTGAAATTAATTGTGCTAAATTCACACATTAGGAAAAGAGAACAAGCCCAAATAAGTGATCTTATACTGCACTTCAAGCTCCTAGAAAAAAGAACAAGTCAAGCCCAAAGCCCAAAGAAAGCAGGAAATTATAAAGATGAGAGAAGTTAATGCAACGGAGATGAAGAAAACAATACAAAGAACAAATGAATCAAAGACTTGGTTCTTTGAAAGATTAAATAAAATGATAAAACCTAGCCACTCTTACAAAAAAATGAAAAAGAAGACTCAAATTCATACAAAAAGGAACGAATAAGGCTAAATCACTACAGACCACATAGAAATTCAGAATATTATCTATACCTACTTTGAATATTTTTACTTTCAGTGTGTCTCAGTTACTTTTCTCTTGCTGCTGGAACAAATACCCGACACCTAAAATGAAGGAAGGAAAGGTTTATTTAGCTCACAGTTACTGGAGGTTTCAGTCCATATTCAGCTGGCTCTAAGGCAGAGCAGAACAAAGCAGAAAACAAAGAGCAAAGAGCAAAAAGGAGGAGCAGGCTCAAGCAGCTCCCTTCTCTTCCCTCCTTACAGTGTAATGCCAATCACCTGCCCCAAGCGGATGCAGCATCCACACCCACAATAATCAACCACAAACTCCAGAAGCCACCACAAGACTGCATGAGGCTTGGGGAAACAACTGTCCACAAGCCATAACACAGTGGATGAAAACTCACAGAGGAAATGAACACTTTTCCAAATAGATATGAATTGCCAAAACTGAGTCAAGAACATACAAACTCTGAATAACCTAGTAACAGAAAATGAAATGAAAAATTTGATCAAACTCTACCAACAAAGAATAGCCAAGGTCTTGGTATATTCATGGCTGAATTCTACAAAATTTAGAGAAGATTTACTGCAATTTTTTTTTTCAAATACCAGTAGTATACTTCACAGATCTAGAGAAATCATGTCTAAAATTCATCTGGAACCAGGAGAGACCCAGAACATCTAAAGCAATCCTGAGAAGCAAAAGAAATTCAGCAGGCATTGCAATCCTTGACTTGAAGTTATACTACAAAGCTACGCGATAAAATCAGCATGATAATGATATAAAGACAGACCTGAAGACCAGTGGAACAGATTAGAAAATGCCAACACAACTATAAACACACTCAGCCACCTTATCTTTGATAAAGGGGCCAAATATGTTCACTGGAAAAAGCACAGCCTCTTTAATAAGTGTTCACATTAAAACTTTAATAAATAATGCTGGAAAAATGGGCTTTCTACATGCTGATGTCTTAAATTAGACCCATGTCTATCACCATGCACTCAACTATAGTCAAAATGTTGAAAGATTTGAATATTAAATCTGAAACACTAAATCTCCTAAAGGAGAAGGTAGGTAGAAATCTTAAGGACATAAGGGTAGGTAGAGATTTCATGAACAAAAGTCAAACAATATGCGAAACACTTCAAAGCATCAACAACTAGAATCTCATGTTTTTGAAAAGTTTCTACATGAAAAAAGAAATCACCAACAGAGTAAAAAGAAATCCAGGAATGAGGAAAAAATTACAGCCACCTGCCTATCTGACAAAGGTCTTTCGTTTAAACATATAAAGAATTTTTAAAAATCAGAGTTCCAATGTTCAAAAGACCTAATCCAAAAATGAAAATGAGATGAATATATATTTCTAAGATGAAGAAATATAAATGGAAATAAATATATGAAAAAATGCTCAACATCCTTGGTCATTCAAGAGATGCACATTAAAACAACACTGAGATTCCATCTCACCCCAGAAAGAATGGACATCATCAAGTCAACAAATAACAGGCTGGAGGGGCTGTGGGGATAAGGGAACCCTTCTCCAATGTTTATGAGAGTGTAGGCTTGTACAGCCCTTGCTGTGCCCAGACAATGATGGAGATTTTACAGTCATGAAGGACTCGAGAGTTGTGAATTCATGAAAGCTTCCCAAGATTTCCAGGGAAGGCCTGTGATGCCAGGAAAAATGTTCCTGGAGACATAGGCATGTGTGAGGCTATGCCGATGAAGTGGAAGGTGCAGTGGAGACCCTGGGGATTTGGGGATGGCAGGAATATGGAATGTCTGCTAAGGAAGGCTACAAGCAGCAAACACCGTCAAAGCCATGTTTCTATCACAATGTCCTTATTCATTTTCTGTGTTACCTTTTATCTGGATTTCTGATATGTCTAATTCTAGTTTCTCCTCACAATACTATTTCCTCTCTTTCAACACCTGAATAACCTTCTTCAAATATTTTTCTAGAAATACACACATATTAACTCTGATTTCCTGCCACACCAAATCCAAGCTTTTCAGCTTGGCTTACAAACTTCTTTACAAGTTAAGTTATCCTAAATGTTTAAATTCCATTTTCTTTTCAGCATTTGCAAGTATGTTCTGATTAGACTGTAAGTTTTAGGGGGCGTGAAACTTCCTTACCTTCCTCCCATTAGTATCCAGAATCAGATTTAAAAGCATTAACAATATTGCCATTTTGGACCAGATATTTTTTTGAAGGAAAGTTGGAAGTTAACCTGTACTTTTTAGGGTATTTAGCAGCAACTGTGACCTCTACTCATTAAACACCAGTAGTGATGGCCGTGTTCAAAGCACATATATCCAAAACATTAAAAAGTGTTCTTTATGACTTTTTTTTCTTTATGACATTTTATAGCAGTTGAGAACAACAGCTGTAGAGCAATACCTCACACATACTGGGTGCTGAAACACTATTTATTTTCTCTTTTTATGAGCAGCATATATTTATTGAGGGAAAGAAAGTTTCTGTCCAAGAGAGGGACAGGAGGGGGCCCCAAGCAGGCAGTCCTGAGGAAGCAGTCTCTTCTAGGAAATTTTATAGAGGAAAACCATGTGTTGAGGTGGGTCTAAGGTGGTGGGGAAGACATGGGAACTAGCTTATGTGAGCATGAGGTGGGACAAAACTATGGTCAACCAATGGGATTACAAGCACCATTACTCAGGTAAAATTGATTAAGTCCACAACCAAATGGGGAAGCGATTCATGTAGCAAGTGGGACAGGGTCTCTTCCCATTCAGCTTTGGATTATCTGAAACATTATTTCTTAAAGTGAATAAGTTTTAGTGAAGCTGATACTCCTTCTCCCTAAATCTTTTTCCTTCATTACAATTTGCATGGTTTTGACCTGGTTGCTTGCTAATTCTGACTAATAACTAACCTAAGCTCATTAACCTAGAAATCCAGAAACCTACCTTATAGATTCTGAGACCAGAGAACTTTTTTGTAATTAAATATTTCCAATGGTTAAAATGTTTTTATAAATTTTGGAATGAGTAGTGAACTTGAAGTCAAAACAGCAGAATTTCTTCCTGAGGACCACATCCTAACACGGTGATTGCAGAATGAAGTGACAGGTTCTGTTCGTGGTCCCACCGAGAGAAAACAAACATTCTACAGGAAGTTTCCCTATTCCAACAGCTGTCAAGAAATAAGACTGACACTTCTTTTCTCATTGTTATTGGAGGA
This sequence comes from Ctenomys sociabilis, assembly GCA_004027165.1. NCBI lineage: Eukaryota > Metazoa > Chordata > Mammalia > Rodentia > Ctenomyidae > Ctenomys > Ctenomys sociabilis. Next base: position 59,525 of record PVKA01006514.1, on the reverse strand, counting down.
GAGCATCTAATTAAAATTTCCCATTGAGCTCATGAAGGGTCAGGTTGAGGTATTTACACTATCTTGTATTTTTTTTTCTTGATTTCATGAAAGAAATGAGGGAAGATACAGTGAAATAGTGCACAAAAATTTAATTCGCACTTAAAATACCTCAATTTAAATGACGTTCAACTTGTCCACTTTTTAAAATTTACATGTTCCACACTGCATCCTTTTGAGCAGACATAGAGTGTTAAAATTAATTATATCATTTTACTCTCAGCTACGTTTTGTGGGAATGATTTCATTGTAGTTACCATGCCTACGCCCAGAATAGTTTCTTATTATGATGCTCTATTCCCACACAATTTTAGTTTTACTTCTTTTAAAGACAGCACAAAGACAAGCTGCAAATTAAAACCTTCACTAAAGATTTAGAAAGAACACGCTGAAATTGCTATCATAGTTTTAATATATTCAAGATTAACTAGCAAAACCATTTCTTCATAGTTGCTTGCTACAGATATATCATGCGGGTTGGGGTGAACTGGGCGGGGCATCGGGGTGAACATTGCTGCGCGCCCTGAGTATGTCTGCTTAGTTTTGTATTTTTCATTTCCAAAAGCAATGCTAATTATGTACTAAAAATTTATACTCTTTCTCCCCTGAAATGGTATCACCATATGACTGATTTGAGACCCTTTGCATTCTCGAAATGCAACATGATCTAAGCAATTCCAACTAAAGCAGACATGCCGATGCTGGGATTAGTGTGGGACTAGGAGGCAGTAGTTCCAGTTTGGTAACAACTTTTGGGCTTTTGTGTAACCTATCTGGAAGCCAATTGCTTCTTCATTAATTAAGAATAGATTAAATCAGGAACTGAAAATTCAAAGGTTTTTCTGGAACTACACAGGCAAATCAAATGTGGGAAGGAGAATGATAATGTAATTTAACAAAAATAGCAGAGTCTGAGAAATTAAATTTCTGTGTACTTTGAAAGACATCTGAGGCCAGCCCAGTAGCTCAGTAGACTAAAGCACCTGCTTAGGCAGCGTGCAGTGGCTGGGGTTCAATCCCCAGTGTGCTATGTTGGCCCTGCCCCCGGAGCACACTAAGAGGGTGATTGAGACTGAGTGCAGTGGCACATACCCGTAATCCCAGTGCTTGGGAGGCTGCAAACAGGAGGATCCTATGAGTCTAATCTAGTAGTGAGAGCCTGTAGACCTTATCTTAAAAGACATTCTTAATTAAAAATAAATTTCTAACAGCATTATAAACAACCCTCTGAAAGCCAAATACAGTTTTCAGTCTAATTGTGATTCCTGGATGATACAGTTTTCAAGTACATTCCAGGTTTAGCCATTTGTGTAATTATTTTAAAAGAGCAAGTAATGATAACCAAAATGACAAAAGTAATCAAAACAGTAAATTAGTATTTATTTAGTGCTAGCGATATCTCAAAGTCTTGTCTAACGAATTTATTTACTATAACTCATTTTAATTGCCACAGAAACAAGTTGGTAAGGTAGATTTACTGTAATTCCTGTTTTGTCGAAGAAGAAATGCCTACTCCCAGGACAGTAGAATAGTTGAGGCAGAGAGAGTTTAAACGGACAGATAATAATGATATATATTCATTGGGTACATGTTTTTGCTTGAAAAATATTCTAATATTCTAGGTATCATCCTTTGATCAACACCTCAGTTAATTCTATACCAAATGTAATATTAATTAAGAAAAAAAAAGTGCACATGACACTGCATAGCTGAAACTTCATTTGTTTGTTTGTTTGTTTGAGACAAGGTCTCACTGTGTACTGCAGACTGGTCTTGAACTCACTATGTAACCCAGGCTGGCCTTGAACTCATGGTGATCCTCCTACTTCAGCCTCCTCAGTGCCAGGATTATAGGTGTGTGCCATCATGCTCAGCTACTTCGTGATATTTGAACATCAATATAGATTATTAGTGATGCATACAGTAATTTCTATATATGTCAACGGAAATTAAGAAAATGAAAGACATGTGATGAAAATCTTATTTTTCAACCTTGAAAGGAGAAGTTCAGAAATAAACCAAGGAATGGGTCTGGAATAATCTATGTAGTATTAATTCCTGTTGCAGGCATTAGTTGATCTCAGGCTTAGCTTAATGTGTACACAATCATGGCATATAGAAATATTTATAAGTACGATCCATGCACAGGCAGTATATCCACGTATATTCCCTTATTCTGTCAGCCAATAGGGCCTCGAAATAACGATATCACTGAAATAGTGAATATACTTAGCACCATTAACACCTGGACCTTCTTTCCTTTCCAATAAAATGAGCCTTGGCTCCTTGGAGACAGTTCGAATACAGAAGCAAAACTTAGACAAGATATGAGAAATGCTCAGAACAAAAAGCTGTAATGATGGGATGTGTCCAAAAGACACAAGGCTCATTGGGATGTCATGTAATTGTACCTAAATGTCCCCCAAGAACCTCATGGCCTCATAGGCAGGACTTTGGAAAGTGATTAGATTGTGCAGGCTTATAGTAGACTTGCTTTTTGGTGCTGGGGCTTGGTCAGAAGGGGTCATGGCCCAGAAAGGTGGACCTGTCTGTCTCTGCCAGCACCTGTCTTCACCTTTGCTTTTCCACCACTCTGACAGGCTTCCTGTCTCCCTCATACACACATTCCTACCCTGACACCACTGGGGATGTTGTAATGCAATGAAGGGGACTCTTACCTAAGCCAAAATACATGCTAATACTGTGTTTTGAGTCTCTAAAACTGTGAACAAAATTAAACTCTTTCCTTTGAAAGTAGCAAACCTAAGGAATTTTGTTATGATAGCAGAAAACAAACTCAATAGTAGTATTAGTATCCTAGTCTATTTCTTGTTGCCATAACAAAACACTATTAACTTGTGAAATCATAAAACATAGTAGGTTTCTTTGCTCCACTAAGAAGTTCAAGATCAAGGGGCCACATCTGATGTCAGCCATCTGCAGCACATGGCCAGGTGAGCATCAAAGAGACAGAGAAAGAAAACTGAGCAAAATTATCCTTCATCCCAGGACCTCTTGTGCCTAGGGTAACTCGTCCACTTGCATGATGACACTGATCATCCTGAAGAACTTAGCTCCTAATGCCATCACATTGAGGGAGGAGCATCTTAATGCCTGAATTTGAGTTTGAGGGCCATGGGTGTTAAGTCTAGAGAGGAAGAGAAAGAGATGAAGAAAAGGATAAATATCTCACTTTGCTAAGTGGCCATTCCCTCAGTGGGCCATGAGTGTTGTTTCCATCTCATGAGATACAAAAGTATGTGTATCTCACTCAGTTCCTGTGGATGCTGGCAGGATCTTGTAAAGTATGGCCCTTTCGCAGCTAATCTCCAGTTAGTGGATTCAAGCAAATCACTGTTTCATATGCCTTTTTTCGTCCATTAAGCACTGGTTCCAGAAAGACTGTAGCTTCCTGTTTGATTAAACTAAATAGCTAGGAATAAAAAGGAGATGCCTTACTAGAATTGAGAATTAGGTGTGGGATATGCCCTGGATCCCACCATGCTTAGGAATTTACCAAGTTATAAGGTTTTTCAAGGGAACATATGTCTAATAGTTGAAAAAAATCTGTCATTTTTCCCTTTACAGGGAGAATCATTGCTGATTCTCATTGTCCCTACACTGACTGTTTTTATTCTTAGCTTAAGAAGGAATAGATCCCTAATTTCCTTCCCACATACAGTGATAGGTTGGTGGTCAGTAAGAAGGCAAGTCCTCCTAATAAATTCTTCTCAAAAAGAAGTTTTTTTGTTTTTTTTTCTGAGGGGAGGGTCTGGCTCAGGATGCCTTCAGGGCAGGTCTGGTAAGGCCTGAGGGTCTGGGGATCAAACGAACCACAGCAGCCTGGTACTGAATGCTTCGTTTAAGCAGGCACTTAAACAACTGGGCTAATGGGCAGGCTCCCCAAGTACATCCTCCTTCTTCTGATATACCCTCCCACTAACTGCTGCCAACAGTAAAATCAGATGCATTTCATTCCTTTTATGTTTAGCCTTGGTTCCATTTGTAATTCTAAAGGAAAAGAAGACTAAATTTTCTCTCAACAAATACAACTGTAAACACTATGAAGACAGAAACAGTTCATAGTCCCTTGAGGTTCTGCATAACATGAGTCCTAGCGTAGACTACCACTGAAAATTCACAGGAATTCACTGATCTATTCTGTAGCTACCTATAACTGCCCAAAGGGGCAGCAAGATCTTTCATACTGTGAAGATTCTCACTTATCAATGATAATATATTTCCTTTATAGGTCAGACAGAGATCTTTTCATCTGTGTTTAAATTTGCTTTGTGGGACTTGGGAAATAGCTCAGCAGCACAAGTGCCTGCCTGGCAGGTGCATTTGCTTTATGAAGTGTTGTTGTAACATACACCATAACCAGATTAAAAGCATCTGTGGATGATACTGACTCAGGAAGTGCACTGGTCACTACTCTTACATCTTTGGTGCCAATGTTGCAAAAAGTAGGGGACAGTTAAGAGAATGACCTAGACACCCATCCAGGTATCCCAGCATAGCAATCTCCCTAGTCTCTAGAGGCATTCTAGACTCAGAGCAGATGCTCAGAAAAGTTTATTTGATTCGCTGATGATGCAACTGCACAGAATTATTTATCTAGAAGAGCAATACTTTAAATACTTTGCTGACCAATGTTTGTTTGCCCATTTAACATTTGAAAGGATGCTGATTTTGACTTGCAGTTGAGTGTGATTTACAGATAGAAATAAAGATGTTCTCTATAATGAGAAATCAGTGTGGTGTATGAACCAGCAACATGATTGTCCTCCAAGGCTTGTCAGAAATCCAGAGTGTTAGACCACAACAAAGTCTTTTGCATCACACCTTGGGTGTGGGCCACATCCCCAAGTGGCCCACAAGCAGAGCTCATACTGAAAAAATAAACTGACTTTATCATTAACTTTCTAACTTAAACTGCATGGAAGAGTTAAAGACAAAACAAAAGGAGGAAAACAATTTCCTTGGACTGTGTTATTGGAGAGCCGTAGAATTTTTTCTCTCCATTACTTTTGAAGGCAAGAGGAGAGTTTGAAGGGAAACAGAGGGAAGTTTGGCCTGATGTAATTCTCTTCTATTTCATTTAGCCAAGAGGCTAACTAAAAGGTTGTGGATGCATTATGCAGAGGTGGCACTGGAGAGTAAACTGCGCTTTGACCAATTTTGTGGGGTTAATGTGTCTTCTCTTTAGACACAAAATATGGGCTACAAAGCAAGAACGTGACTAGGGGCTGTGTGAATCCTGCAAGACAGGACTACCATAGAAGGATGGGACATCAGCAGCTGGATACTTAAGAGCAAAGCAAGCAAGCTGCACAAGCCAGGCAGGGAGATAGACGTCCCAAGCATTCAGGGGATGGCAGTTGAGGTGTTGGCCTGAGGTGCTGGCCGAAGATGTCACCAATCTCTGGGCCATAGTTCTATCCTTATCCACGGACAAAAACAGGAGGTGAGTGTTATGTGAGCAACGCCTCAAGTTTTAGCAGTCCCTCATCATTGTTCGCCTCACCACCTGAGAGCCATCTTCTGTCAGATCAGGGAAAATTTCTTCCACAAAACTGATGCCTCACGTAAAAGGGGCAGGGGTCCGCTGAGGCAAAGCCACAGAGCTCCCCCTGATGGGAGGGCTCAAGAGAGATAGCACATAGCGTGGAAGTATAATAAAAAAACAATGCATTGCTTTGGAAAATTGCTAAGATAGATTTCAAGTATTCTTACCAGAAAAAAATGGTAGAAATAGTAGGAAATGCCTGTGTTAATTAGTTTGACTTCAAAATTTCATAATGTACATGTATTTCAGAACAACATGTCCTATGCCATAAATGCTGGCAAATTTTTGTCAATTGAAAATAGGGTTTTTTTAAAGAAAAAAGTATAATATTTGAAAGGATGTAAAGAGGATACCACAAGTAAACTCACAAAAATATCCTAAGAGAGGAGGAAATTGCCTTGGAAAGATGAAACTCTCAAAAGGTACCATCTCAAGATCACACGTGATCAACCATGAAAGACTTCATGCACCAAACTCCTAAAGAAGCCAGAGGAAGGTTACTGAGGGTCAGGCTAGGGGAAAAAAGATACAGAAATAGAGAAGAAGCCACTCATACTTCACACTGTCAGCCTTCCACACTGGAGGGACCCAAATTGGAGAACAGAAGAAATTAACTTGGAAAGAAGGGCAAGTTTCATTGTACTAGATTATATACTTTACTTATGGACATAGACCCCAAAACAGATCTTTTAATTTCTGTGTTAGTTTTCTACGACTATAACAATATGCCTGAAATAATCAATTTAGAAAGCTTTATTTTGGCTTACAGTTTTGGAAGTTCCAGTCTATGTTTGTGATGCCTGTGATGAGGTACCACCGTTTGAAAAAGCATGTGGTGGATGGGGTGGGGAGACAGCTCGGTAGTCTACATGCCTGACAAGCGCAAGAACCCAAGTTCAATGCTGTTTGTTTGTTTGTACAATAAATGGACAGAATGAGTCATAACTTCTAATGCCAGGGTAAAAAATCCTTACTCCTTTTCCAAATTGTCTTTCAAATATACAGATTATTTCTTCACAATGTGTTGGGAAAATTTTAGGCAAGTTGCCTTTTACAGCTTATTTCATTTAAGGAACTGCTATAGTGTGAAGCCTGAATGGCCACTAATGCAGGCAGTGTTGCCTCTGTGCTGAGCTGGACACCAAGACTGGGTTTGGGGGTGTATTTGTGTAATCCCAGCACTGGGGAGGTGAAGACAGGAGGAGCACTATGAGTCCAAGCTGTATAGGGAGACCCTGTACCAAATAAATAAATAAAATATTTTTAAAATTTTTTGAAAGGCATGTCATAGAACAAAACTACACACTGCATGGCCAGGAATCAAAGAAGAAGAGGAATGTGACAAGTTCCTTAAATCCCCTTCTAGAGCATTGGCCCCAGTGCCCTAAAGCCCTGCCCTAGACTCACACCCTAAATGTTCCACCATCTCCCACTAGTACCCCCTGCAGATCTAGGCTATAGTGACCATTCAAGCTTCACCCTATAGCAGTTCCTTAAAGGAAATAAGCTGTAAGAGGCAACTTGCCTAAAGTTTTCCCAACACATTGTGAAGAAATAATCCGTAATATTTGAAAGACAATTTGGAAAAGGAGTAAGGATTTTCACCCTGGCATTAGAAGTTGCGACTCATTCTGTCCACTTATTGTACAAACAAAAACGTTAAAAGAATGCATGCTTCCTCTTATTGGCCTGGCTGAGTTGCTACCTTCAAGTCTTATCATTGCCTATGAATGACAAGCTCAGATGAAGTCACAGAACGAGGCTGGCCAGCTGCCCACTCTGCCTTTCAAATATTCAAGGTCATTGTGAATGCAGTAACCTAAACAGAGTCTTATTTCTAGACTGGATGTTAAATAGTGCCTGTTAATGGAGGATAGTGTTTAAAATTTCCACTAATATCCTGAAGTATCTGAAGTCCATATTTATACCCTGTTGTCATTTGTGTTCCAAAGTCTACCTGATTCTATGACATCCTCAAGAGCTCATGACAGCGGGAGGAAAACATGCTGTAAACTTTCCCCTGGAAGAAACCCCCCCCCCAAGCCATCAATTACTCATTTCATTTTTCAAAAACTGCGTAGACTAAAAACAGGGGGATTCAAATTCCATGAGTTAAAAGAAAAGATTTTGCTTATCTCTCAGGAATACTGGCTTAAATAAGCTGTACTATTATTGTGTATTTCCCATGTCATCACTGTAATGGTTTGTCCTGAGCCTGCTGGCTGATTGCTTTAAAATTTGCATCTACACCAAATCTCTCCTTACGTCCCTACGAAATTCACTTCTTGACCAACTCTATCACTGTGGTGAAAGAAAGGAAAAGTAAGAATAGAAGGAAGGAATCAGCATTACTGAGTTCTTGTTCATTTGTAAAGCATTATCTTAGGCCCTTCCATACACACCACTTTGCAGCATAGTGAGTAATACTAGTTCAATTGTCCATTTTTAAAAGTGTATTGTGGGATCCCGCCCATGCCTGCCGAGCCACAGAGAGTGGCCAGAAACAGCGCAGCCAACTCCAGCAGCCTCCTCAATCCTGTCCACGTTGCCCAGCCCCAGAGACTGGCCCGAGACAACGTGGCCAACTCCAGCAGCCTACATGATCCTGCCCACACCGACCAGCCAGAGACCAGCCTGAGACAGTGGCTGACTCCAGCAGCCTCTTGGATCCTGCCCCAATCTCTCCCAGTGAGTGGGAATTTGCAGGACTCACCAGGCTTCCCAGATTAGTGAGTGTGTGGTGAGTCTCAGGGAGAGCCATTGGCTTCTTCCCACGCATGCTACCCGGATCCCTGCCCCCAAGCCTTCCAAGCCAGTGACCGGCCTTAAACCTCAGGAACTACCCACCAGCACCTCCCGGGATCCCCTGCCCTAAAGCCCACTGAGCGAGTGGGAATTTCCCCAGCTCCCTGGGCATCAAAGTTCAGTGAGTGTCGAACTCCAGGCCCGCCTTGCCGGACAGACATTTCCCAGGGATTCCCTGCCCCCCCACCCCCATGGCCCAGTGAGAGCTCCAGGCCCACCGTACCAGAGAAATATTTCCCAGCGATTGCTGGTCCAACCCCACAGCCCCAGACCAAGTGCAGGTTGGCCTGGAGTGAAAACTCCAAGCTTGCCACGCTGGTGGGACATTACTCAGCAATTCCCCAGTCCCACACCACAGCCAAAACCCAGTGCAGCCTGGCCTGTGAGTGAGGGCTCCAGGCCCGCTGCACCAGAGGGACCTTTCCCAGCCTTCTCGAGTTCCGGGCTATAGACCCGGACCCAGCACAGGCTGGCCAAACCAGTACAACCCTGAAGACCCAACAAAGCCCAGGCCCGCCCACCTAGAGAGTGACCTGCCTGACAGAGGAAGGCTGACTCCAGAAATTTTCCAGATCCTCACCCCCAAACCAGCCAAGACAGAGGGAATTTTCATTACTTGCTCTGTATCCCAATTCGGTTCATGTTCACATGACCAGGGAACCAACAGAGAGGAAAATCTCAAACTTAATAGACTGGCACCCGAATCTCATAACAAGCTAAGGTTATAGCTTCACCAAAGCTCCACACCAAAGGGCAAAGGTCAGTGCTATACAAAATGGCAAAGAGAAGGGGAAAAACACAATCCCAGACCTCGAGTCCACCAGTAAGGGCAGAGGACACTGGGTCAGCTCCAATGAATGAATTCACAGATACAGCAGTAAGGAACAACAACAGAAACTATGGAGGAAATAAAATAAGAAGTAATTCCCCAAACTAAAAAAATAAATATCTGAATACATAGTATCTGAAATAAAGAATGAATTCCTGAAACATTGGGTGGAAAAACAATGCTCACTCAGAACAAGTGCAGAGAGCACTATTCCACCTGAAATGTATGAATTAACAGCATCTGAAGCAAAGAAAGAACAGCAGAAAGATCATGAGGAACTCAAAGCAGAAATAAGTTCTGAAATCAAAAAAGAATTCTTTGAAAGAAAAGAATTCTTTGAAATCATAGCATCTGAAATGTAGAAACAAGTCCAGAAATATTCAGAGGAAACCCAACTTGGAAGAAACACTGCAGAAAAAGAATTAATAACTACCTCTAAAGAAGACATGGTTAAAAAAAATTGAGTAGATCAGAAATATGATGCAGTCCTGGAATGAGCAATACAGAAAAGAAATAGAACACATGAAACACAGTCAAAGAGATATAGAAGAACTAAAAATATCAATCATGAGTCTAAAAAACCATTGGAGTGAAAGCAAAGACAGAGTTTCAGATCTTGAAGATTCCAGAGCAGCGAAAAGGTGAGAAAGGAACTCTCTAAAAACAATGAGAATGCAGAAAAAATACTCCATCACTTGCAAGATGATGCCAGGATGAACAATGTGAGAATAATTGGTATCAACGATAATGAAGGAGTCAATACAAATGACATAAAAAGAATCTGGGGAGAAGTAATTGCAGAAAACTTCCCAAATATGATGTAACAATCCAACATTCAGGTAACTGAAGCATACAGAACACCAAATAACTTCAACCTAAGTAAAAAACACCGAGACATGTAATAGTCAAGATGCCAGAAATCCAACACAAAAATAATATACTGAAAGCTGCTAGAGAGAAGAAGCAGTTCACATTCAAAGGAAAACCCAAGAGAATTACAGCTGACTTCTCTACACAAACAATGAAGGCAAGGAGAGCATGGAGCAGAGTTCTTCAAGTCCTACACGAAAACAAATTCCAGCCAAACTCCCTTTCAAGTTTGATGGAGAAGTGAAATAATTCCACGACAAAGAACAACTAAACAATTTCATCATGACAAAGCCAGTTCTTCATAGGATGCTGAAAGATGTTCTAGAGAGAGAACACAATGACCAGAACTCCGTGAATGAGAATGGAAGGAACCCACTGAACAGGACAGACATTTAAACACAGGTTACAAAGGACTAAACAACACCAGGTAAATATCATGACAAACATAAGCCAGCACATTTCAATTATAACCATCAATGTAAATAGACTCAATTCTCCAATTAAGAGAAATAGATTGGCACAGTGCATTAGGAAACAAAATCCAACAATGTGCTGTATACAAGAAACACACGTAACTCAAAAGGACATTCATAGGCTCAAAGTCAAAGGATGGAAAATAATACAACATGCCCCAGCACCTCAGCAAAAAGCAGGAGTAGCAATTCTGTTTTCAGACAGTCTCAACTTCAAACCAAGAATGATCAAAAGACACAAAGAAGGCTACTATATGTTGGTCAGGGGAAAAATTCAAGAGCAAGAAGTAACACTCATAAATATCTATGTACCAAACACAGGAGCACCCAACTATGTAAGACAAATCTTAATGGACATGAAAAACTAATGTAGAAGAACACAATCTCAACAGGAGACCTTAACACACCCTTATCTCAAAAAGATAGGTCAATCAGACAAAAAATTAGCAAGAAAGTTGCAGAACTGAACCAGAGTTTGGAACAAATGGACCTGGTGAACATATACAGAGTGTTCCACCCAACCACAGCTGAATACACATTTTTTTTCAGCTTCACACGGGTCATGTTCCAAAATTGACCACATACTAGTTCAGAGGTCATGCCTAAGTATATGCAAGAAAATAGAAATTATCCCATGCATATTATCTGACCGCAGTGTAATGAAACTGGAAATAAATGACAAAAGCAAACAGAAAAACCCACTAAATTCATGGAAACTAAACAACACCCTACTCAGCAATAAATGGGTCGCAGAAGAAATTCAACAGTATCTACAATTCAATGAAAATTCAACTATAACTTACTGGAATTTATGGGATGCGATGAAAGCAGTTCTTAGAGGGAAAATAATAGCTATGAACTCACACATTAGGAAAACAGAAAGGGAACAAATTAGCCCCCTAATGTTGCACCTTCGACAACTAGAAAAAGAAGAGCAAACGAAACCCAGAGTGCAAAGATGGGAAGAAATCACAAAGATTAGAGTAGAAATTAATTCAATTGAGATGAAGAAAACAGTTCAAAGAATCCACAAATCAAAAAGTTGGTTCTTTGAAAAACTAAATAAAGTTGATAAGCCTCAAGTCAACCTCATCAAAAAGAAGCGAAAGAAAATTCAAGTACAAGAGATAAGGAACGAAAAGGGAGAAATCACCACAGACCCAGTGGAAATTCAGAAGATTATCAATAATTACTTCAAGAATCTTTACGCTCACAGAATAGAAGACACAGAAAAAATGGACAGATTCATCAAAAGGTACAAATTACCAAAACTGAATCAAGAAGATACAGCAACTCTCAATAAGCCAATAGCAGCCAACAAAATACAAAATGTAATAAAAAGCCTACTGAAAAGAAAAATCCAGGTCCTGGTGGATTCACAACTGAATTCTACAAGAAATATAGAAGATATAATCCCCACACTCCACAAACACTTCAATGAAGTTGAAAAGGAAACAGTCCTCCCAAAATCATTTCTGGAGGCAAATATAATACTGATTCCAAAACCAGGGAAAGACACAACCAAAAAGGACAATTATAGGCCAATCTCCCTCATGAACATAGATGCAAAAATACTCAACAAAATCCTGGCAAATAGAATACAGCAAATCATCAAGAAGATCATACACCATGACCAGGTAGGATTCATCCCAGGGATGCAAGGATTGTTCAATATTCAAAAATCTATAAACGTAATACACTATATTAATAGACTGAAATCTAAAAACCACATGATCATCTCAATTGATGCAGAGAAAGCTTTTGACAAAGTCCAACAGTCATTTATGTTCAAGGTCCTACAGAAAATTAGAATAGATGGACTCTATCTTAACTTGATAAAAGCCATCTATGACAACCCAAAAGCTCATACAATCCTAAATGGGAAAAAACTGAAACCTTTTACTCTTAAATCAGGTACAAGACAAGGATGTCCTCTATCACCCATCCTATTTAATATAGTTTTGGAATCATTAGCAACAGCCATTAGAAAAGAGGGAGAAATAAAGGGAATAAGAATAGGTAAAGAAGAAGTTAAATTATCACTATTTGCACATGACATGATACTTTACTTGGAAGACCCCAAAAATTCCACGCAGAAACTACTAGAACTGATATGGAAATTCAGTAGCATAGCGGGATACAAAATTAGTACTCAAAAGTCAATAGCATTCCTCTACACAGATAATAATCACACTGAAATTGAAACAATAGAAACAATACCTTTTACAATAACACCATAGAAAATGAAATACCTTGGGATTCACTTAACCAAGGAAGTCAAAGATCTTCTCATGGAAAATTACAACACCCTAAGAAAACAGATTATAGAGGATTTCAGAAAATGGAAAAATATTCCATGCTACTTGAGAGGAAGAACCAATATCGTGACGATGGTCATACTCCCAAAATTGCTGTACAGGTTTAATGCAATCCCTATCAAACTGCCACCAACATACCTCCTAGACATAGAGAAATCATTCCTAAAATTTATTTGGAACCACAAAAGACCTAGAATAGCAAAGGCAATCTTGGCCAATAAAGACAAGGCAGGCGGCATCACAATTCCTGACCTGAAATTATACTACAATACCACTGTGATAAAATCAACATGGTATTGGCAACAAAATAGACCTGAGGATCAATGGAATAGATTAGAAGTCATAGAGGCATCTACAATCACACTCAGCCATCTGATCTTCAACAAAGGGGCTACACAAGCTCACTGAAAGAAAGATAGTCTCTTTAACTAATGGTGCTGGAAAACATGGCTTTCTACATGCCAAAAACTAAAACTTGACCCAGCTCTATCACCATGCACTAAGTTAAAGTCAAAATGTATTGAAGATCTAAACATTGAAACAGAAACACTCAATCTCCTGGAAGAGAAAGTAGGACGAACTCTTGAAGACATAGGGGTAGGTAAAGAGTTCATGAACAAACATATATTCACACGGGAAGCACTTGAAGAAATCAACAGCTGGGATCAACTCTTCTTAAGGAGCTTCTGCGTGTCAAAAGAAATTGTCAACAGAGTGAAAAGACAACCCACAAATTTTGAAAAACTCCTAACTAATAAGCAATCAGACAGAGGTCTACTGTCTAGAATATATAAAGAACTAAGATATAACAAGGCCCTCAAATTTAAAGACCCAATTCAGAAATGGGCATCTGAGATGAATACACACTTCTGAGAGGATGAAATTAAAGAAGCAAATAAATATATGAAAAAATGCTCCACATCGCTAGCCATCCGTGAAATGCAAATATAAACAACACTGAGATAACATCTCACTCCATAAAGAATGGCTATCATAGGGAAATCAACCAACAACAAATGTTGGAGATGTTGTGGGGAAAAAGGAACACTTCTTCAGTGCTGGTGGGAATGTAAACTGGTACAACCATTGTGGAGGTCAGTGTGGAGACTCCTCAAAAGAGTAGGTCTGCAAATCCCATTCAAGCCAGCTATCGACCTACTGGGAATTTTCCCAAAGGAACTGAAAACACTGTATCATAGTGATATATGTGTACCTATGTTTATAGCAGCACAATGTGTGATAGAAAAATCTTGGAAACAACCAACATGTCCATCACATGAGCAATGATTGAAAAAGATGTGGTATTTCTATATAATGGAGTATTACTCAGCTATTAAGAATGATAAGCTTGAAGTATTTACACTGAAGTGGATGCCACTTGAACACATACTCATAAGTGAAATAAACCAGACACACATGTGTAAATATCATATAGTCTCCCTCATATAAGAAGCGAAAAGCAGAAATACAAATGGAAACGTACAACAACTAAAATCAACTGAGTCCGAAGGCAAAGTGAATGGCATATGCTGCAGGATATAATAAGCTTTTCTTCTGAATGGTTAGCAACCTATGTTCAAAGATCAAAATTGGAGAAATAGAAGAGCCACAAGGCCAGCCAACATTTTGGTCCTAGCCTTTCAAGGTCAGCGAGGTCTCAGGACATAGGAGAACCTGTACTGCAACATCATGAAACTCAGTTGAGCTCCAAATTTTCTGAACAAGGAGATTATGGAGCCACAGAAGAAAGAGATTGAAGTTCTATAGTGTGCCTGGGGAGAGTCACATGGAGAGAAAACTTTCTCTCAGGCTCTCTCTGAGAGCAAACTGGTCAAGCATTGGCCGTGACTCATCCATATGGATGACACAGACAAAGGATCTACAGAATAAGGTACAGGACTACAAGATAAGCCCTGAGGGGACTTCACTGACCTCATAAGAAACATAAAGTACATGTGTTGGTATATAGGTCTTTCTCTATCTAGGTCTTAACTGTCCAGCAGAAATGTATAAAAATGAAGTACACACCACGGGCCCATAATAATAAGTTGAGCTGTAAATGGCTATGGTCGACAACTTCTTCAGATAACTCACTATTGTTGTGGAATGCTGGACTGTGTTGGATTGTGTTGTTGAGTCAGGCTCCTAAAGTAGTTGAATGACAATGGAGTGCCCATGTTTGACAGGTGTAGACAAAGGAAGGGGTATAGAAAGGAAGAATCATGATGTGTGTGTATGGACAGTACAGTTGGGATAGGTAATGCCATGCTGCTACATAATTCTATGAGAGGCAAGATTTGCACTTATGGTGGGTGGACAAGATATTATGTCAGCTTCTAGTACTATGGACAAGCACTAGGAAAATAACAAGTTAGAAAGTATTAATTATTGAATCTTTGATGTAATTCAGGTATAAAAAATAAGATACGCAAACAGCTACACTCTCTTAATTTACTGATAAGAGACATACGGTATAATATCATGTATGCACCTTCTGTGATCCAAACATTATGAAAACAGTTCACAATGTATTAATTTATCAAATCCATCTTGTCAAGGTATCTTAAAACTGTCTCATTGATATTTGTACTTCAATAAAACAAAAATAAAAAATTAAAATAATAAGAATAATAAAGTGTATTGTGCACCTACTATATACAAGGAGCTTCCCATTCACTGGTGCCACAAATCAAAAAATAATTCCTTTGCATATGGAGCTAACATTCTAACGGACACATGGCACATCTTACCCATGTTCACGCAGAGTTGGACATGAAAACAAAATGAGGGAACACTCATGCAAGTTTAATTCTCTGGTGAAAAGAAACAAAAGCACTAACACCGCTGCTGGGCTGAGTCACCACTCACTTACTAACAGCAATAAAGGGGAAACATCAGTGGGGTCAGAGAGAAGAAACCTCTTCTCTCAGAAATATTGGAAATGGTTAGTCAAAGCAGTTCGTTCCTTAGCAGCACTGAATGAAAACAGCAATGAGGCAGAGTAAGAAGAACTTCTCACACCTTAGGTCTTACACTGAAGTTCTTCTCATTTACATCCAGGAAGCGGCTGACTTAGTTTTACCACCTTTGGAGGTGGCGAAGATGGTTCATCAGACTGAGTGCTCTGGGTCTCAGTACAAGCCTCGCTTCTCCACAGTCAGAACCAATCAAACTAAACATTTTCTTTCCATCTCAGGCTCCCTGTCCAACTCATTACGTTCCCTGGAGACAGCACCTAATGACTCCATTACATTTCTGTGAAAAAAGAAATAGATTGTGAAATTTTTACATGCATAGATTTGTTTCATGTTTAGTTTTGTTTTGTGAAGTTACTTATGTCTGAGAATGCCATTGTGAGAAGGTCAGTAAGGAAAATTCTGAAATAAATTACAATGATAATTGAATTACTGGATAAATGAAGCTTATGAATGCAGCAAAAATTGATTTACTGAGCTGAGGAGACAGGTCAGCAGTCTCAGTGCCTGCCTGGCAAGTACAAGGATCTTGGTTCTACCTTTGGTACTGAATGCCTTGTTGGCCTCAGTACCCCATATCCCTGTTGATCTCAGTGCCAGGGAAGCTGAGACAAGAGGACCACTACAAGAGTCTGAGCTGTGTCGCGAGACACTGAACCCCATAAATACATAAATAAAAGATTTTTAAAAATTAAAAAAATATATTTACTAAATTGATGCAATTTATTCTTAAAAATAAAGTGTTCATTCATAGTCCTAATGTACCTTTTATATTAATTTTACTGAGAAAGAGGTAGCAATGAGACAGTTTCAGAACAGGTTAGTAGGATAGTTAGATTAATACATTGCATATTGTTCTCTTTGCAGTATTTATTCACAGTACAAGATGCAGGCATGATATCTTGTCTAAACACTATTAGAACTTCTCATTCAACTAAGAGAAAGTAGCTGTATATCTATGCTAACTACTTTGTATATATAGATATATCCTAATGTACATTCTAACAGGCTTCACTTTGTATTTACCTCTACAATTCAATTATTCCATGGTTTTTGTATTCCTGAGTTAAACAACATTAAGGTTTCTTTTGTCGTAGATCTGTAGGTTTTATATCATTCTTCCATCCACAGTTTTCCTTACTAAACCTCTACCAAACACACTGCTCCTCTCCTCTCACTTCCTTTCTCTTTCAAAACATGCATCTTGCTCCCTAAGAAGTGTGCTGCTCGAATACAGGATCTCTACCCACTTGAAACATAAAAGCACAGTGCTCTTTAAATATGTTCACCTCATGGTTCTTGAAATATCTCATAAACTTTTTAACAGAGATTCTCAGAACAAATGCCTACATTGTTATATAAGAAGAGCAGAGGCTTTTTAACAAGTTCAGAAAGCAACTAAGAACTTCTGCTAACAAACACATAGTTTTTAGAGGGAGCAAATTTAGAGATCTTCAGGCCTGCAGTGTAATCCCACCACTTGGGAGGCTGTAAACATGAGAATTACTATGAATCCGATCTAGAAGCAAGACGCTGAACACCCTGTAGACCCTTCCCTAAAATACAGAAACAAATTAAAATAAAATAAAAATAAAAGAATTTAGAGACCATAATAAAACTGTCAGTGCCTTAGGAACAGCATCAACTTTTACACTTCCCGATCCTCATTTCACAATAGCTCTGTGCCCTCTGTCCCCACTCACTATCAGCACCTCTCATTCTCAACTCCTGACATTGTATACACTGCCTTCCTGGATTTGTCACTTCCTTAGAGGAAGTTAAGTATATGCTTGCTTTTTGTCTGTCTTCCAAATAGACATAAAGTCCACTGAGATCCAACTTTGAATTATTCAGTGGTATACACAGCCCTTGGAAGCACACCTGGCACATAAGTTTCTCCAGAGATTTTTAAGTATAGAAAAGAAGAAACCAAGAAGGAAATTGTTTTTAGGAAAATTGGTTTTGGAGTTAGAAGGCTCTAAGTGGCAATCTGCCTTCATTGCTGTTTAAACGTACAAGCTTGCATCTCTGTTTCTTTGTCCATAAATAGGATTAATTTTACTTCTCACTGAGTTACTCTGATGATCAAAGGCAAACGTAGAGGTAAAATCACCCATCATCACTCTTAGATACACACTTTCATGTATGTTCGAACATGCTGGTACTTATGCTATTTTCGTGTTCCACATAAATAGCTATAAAAGTAAGATACTTACATGCATCTTAATGAGTTCTTATTTAATGAGTGCTCTTTGAACTTGAAAGTGGTTTATAGGACCTGGTTTCTGTAGCTACGTGGGGCCTATCACAAATAAAGGTCCATTTCAGAGATCTCTCAAGAGTAAATAAATTCTTACCCCCCCCATTTTGCTGTATCCTCCTGCGCTCTGTTGCCTTTTTTTTTTTTTTTTTGTGCTTTAGATCATCCAGAGTTGCTTGAGAACTTTAGTATCACAATCAATTGCACAATTTTTAGCAGTTTACTACCTATATTAGCAAAGCTGTTTGCAAATGGCTTACCTGTTCACACAGAGTAGAGAGCTCAAAGTCATACCCATCATGACTTCACAGTCACTCACTAGCATTCTAAAATGTTCCCCTGAGTGGGAGAAAGAGGCCACACAGAAATGGTGCATCACTCTCTATGTTGCTCATGAGATGATGTTTAATAAGCAGACATGGTCTATCATGTACACCTCTGGATTAGGAAAGGAAAGGAAAGGAAAGGAAAGGAAAGGAAAGGAAAGGAAAGGAAAGGAAAGGAAAGGAAAGGAAAGGGAGAAAAGGAACAAGAGGGGAAAGAGAGAAGAAAATGGAGGGAAAAACTAATAGAAAAAGACATCCAAACATGCTTGGCGATTTGTTGAGGATTTGGTGTTTGTGGAAATCCACAGTGTGCACTTTTTTGTAATTTTCTATAATTTTATTGAAGAGCAAATAGCAACAAGAGAGTTTCAAATCAAATTAGCAGGACAGATTCAATTATACATTGCTTATTGTTTTCATAGTGGTTTTTGGTTGTACAAGGTGCAGACATGATATTCTGTTTACAAACACTATTTGAGCAGATGCCTCTATTCATTGAATTAAGAGAATGTAGCTGTATACTTACCTTTTTTAAAGCTGAATTATAGCACAGTTTCAATAATACTTTTTGCATTGTTATCTTCCTAGTGGTTATCCATAGTACAAGAAGCAGACAGGATATCCTGTCTAAACACTATTAGTGCAAATCTTTCTTCTCATAGAATTTTGCAAAAGTACTGCATGTTTATCCTAACTGTACTGTTTATATACACACAAAATGGTCTTACCTTTGTATTCCCTGTTTTTTGTTTAGGTCTGTATTCTATTGTCATTCAATTATTATAGGTGCTTGAATTCAGTGAAACAATCAACACAATCCAGCAGTCCACAATAGAGAGGGTTATCCAAAGAAGTTGTTGACTAGAGCCATTCACAGCTCAGCATATTATTATGGCTTTATTTTACATACCTCAGTTGTATACTTTCTGCTGGATGGTTAAGACCAAGATAAAGCAAGACCTACACAGCATGCACTTCTTGTAGGTAACATGGAAACACTGGACAAGGCAAGGAAGCCAAGGGATTAAGTTGGTGATATGTAAGCTGCCAGTGTAACCACTTGTGTTCCTGAAATATACTTGTAAGCCAAATTAAGATTATTTTATTTTTATAACAGTGGAATAAAAGAAAATTTGCATATAAAAAGAGAGAGACAAATGTTTTTCTAAATAATTTTTAATGGGCAACATAACCCAATGTAAGAAGAAAGAGACTTTGCCTCTATACATATTGAGAAACTGAGAGGCTTTCTCCTCTTGGGCACAGCCTGAGTGCTCAGCACTCCAAAATTCCCTCACCTGCGCCCCCACCCTGCTTCTAAATCCTATCAGAGAGTCTGTCCTGAGTCCATTCTCTTGCGAAGCATGATCCCATGGCTGAAAGAAGGTCCACTGAGTGGCTGTTTGCAGAACATGGTAAAAGGTGAAGATGTTAAGAAAAAAGAGAGAGAACTTGAGCATAAATATATAAGTGTAAAAGGCTGCTATCAGTATCAATGTGAGACAGATCTGGGATGGGAAAGATGCTAGGCCTTGAGACACAGATCAGGAATAAGCAAGGGGAAGAACAGTTCATCCCATTCCATCACATGAGCACACAAAACTCCAAGGATCTCAAAAATTCCCAGAATTCTGGAACAAATTAAGTCCATTGCCTGAGGTACCATTGTATATACTTACATTGCATATTGATCTCATGAGCTTATCCTGATAAATACATGCTCATAATGATGTATCTGTAAGATTGGAGTTTAGATTTTTGAGACACATCCATGGCAGGCAACCAGGTTAGCTAAGTGGTACATGAGAAACTATTGTCCCTTTTAATTACTTTTCTCTGCCCTGTGACACAGGCATAGGGCATTGTCAGAAAAATGAAGAGAGATAGCTCATCCTGGGAGCAGGTACACCCCTCACCAGCTCCTCCTCACCTATATCAGTCAGCTTTCTCTTCAGTAGGACACAATACATGACACCCAGTTTCCAAAGGTTCAGTCAGTGGTTAAGTATTTCTGAAGCAGAAATGCCACGGCAATGGATATAATATAGCAAAAATAGGTAGTTCATGGCAGCAGGGAGGCAGAGCAGAACAGTGCCAGAGAAGAAGGGTTGTGCAGACAGACACACAGTCAGGCCACACCTTGTGATCCCCCACGACATACCCAGAGGTCCTCTTTACCGATCTCCCAGGTCCAATCAAGTTGATGCCCCTCCCTAACTGTCATACATTACTAAAATAAATAAACAATGGGGAAAAATCATTGAATGACATAGAAGAATGGATATTGTAGTACCAAGAAAGTCTAGAAGCACTGTGGAATTTGCCTGAAATATTGATGAAATAAAAGAGATGGATGAAACATGTTTAAAGATAGTTTAAAGATAGAGATTCAAAAGTCAAGCTCATGGGAATAGAATAAAACAGTGCTTACCAGGGGATGGTGGTGGTGTGGAAAGAGTATTGGTGAGCAGAAACAAAATTTCAATTAGCTTGGAGGAGTAAGTTTGAGAGATTTATTGTACATCCCAGTGACTATAGTTAATAAAAATATATACTTTAAATTCATTAAAAGTATATTTTAAGTGTTTTCTTCATAAAATTATATGTAAATAATAAATGTGTTAATCAGCTTGATATATATTATACACCATAACTATATACAATATTTGTCAATTAAAGAAAATTTGCAAAATACAACTAAAATATGAAATCATTTATTATTTGCATCTTACTGTGGAGGAACCCCTGAGCAGCTCTCCTTGAAAGAAGAGCTACTATCTCCATTTTGACTGAGTCTGATCCTATTTCCTCATATTGTTATGCACAGAACTGGCTAGGACTTCTGTTTAATCCTTCAGTTGGCCTTAAGCAATGTGTATTGGTCTAGCTGAGGTGCTGGTGATAGTCTTTGAAGGTGACATGCGTGTTTCCCTGGTAAGCCTGCTGCTCCTTAATGTGAGCTGGGTGGAGACAGGATGGTAGAGCTAATGCTCTGCGCTGCCAGCTGGGATCGAGCCTCAAAATAGAGGCTATGACTTCTTGGGGGCTTGAAAGACTACATCAAAGCTGAAGCACCAGGCCCCCCAAAACATTAAATACTATATAATGCAGATTACTCTCTCTGCATATCCTCTCTGCATATGGCAGAGGTAAATGTAGGCCCCACACCTAGCTCAGCTCATAGTAGTCACCTAATTCCCACAATTCTCAGTCAATCCTCCTCAAGCCACTCCCTCACTGAATAAACTCGGTGAGGCCCTGGGTCACCTTCTTGGTTTCAGAAAGCCATCTTCATCGTTGGACTTAGAGCCCCTCAACTCCCTGATGATTAAAGATATAATTTAGTGTCTTCATTTCACTGTGGGCTGCATTGAAAGTGGTAGATTGGAATCAACTTGATGGGATTCCACTAACGTAACTTTGGGATTACAAATGCTGGCTTCTTGGATCGAGATGAGGACCTGGTAGAGTCTTTTACACTTACAAAATATACACTGTTCAATAAACTGTTGCAGATGGACTCAGGGCATGTGTGTGTGTGTGTGTGTGTGTGTGTGTGTGTGTGTGTGTGTGTTTGTACACACAACTGCTTTTCTTTATGTACAAGTTGCCTCCTCCCTCCACCCCCTTCCAAATTGTACCTTAAAAATTACTCACTGTCTTCCAATATCGTATTTCCATTTAAAAAAATGTATGCTATAACTTTGATTCCCAGATGTGAAGATCTCAGAAGAAAAAAGAAAAATCAGCAATGGGTAAAAAATAGGAATGTGTAACAAACGAAGCCTGAAAGAAAGCTTCCTGGAGTTCATTTACTGGAATAGAAATGAGAGGGGAAAAAAGAACTTATTGAAAACCCAAGTGATAGATAATCGTGTAGCAAAGAGAATAATTTATGTAGGGGCTTCTACTTGCTAATGAAGTTCATGGGAGAGAACTGGAAGAAGAAAGGCTCCATAATAAGGATTTAATTAAGATTAGTATAGCCATTCAGTATAGGAAGAGTGGAATAGGTTTGATTATCCAAACATTACTTTTTTTTTGAAAATTTACAAGAACTAGAGGATGGGGAGATGGCTTAGTAGAATGAGCACTTCCCTAGCAGGCTTAAGGCCTGATTTCAATCCCTTGTTCCGCAAAAAGAAAAAAAAAGGGGGAGGAGAGAAATTTTACAAGAGCTAAAAAAAGAAAAAAGAGAGAAATAAAAAGAAGAAACAATGGAGGAAACATCTAGATTCTGCAGGATCCATCCAGCTTGATGACACAAGAGCACCCCTGGCCTGAGCCTCACAGAGCTGGGGTCTGCGGCGGAATGTCGTCATCCTCTCAGATCCTCTCTCCCCACCCAGTGCTGTCACATCCTCTGAGCTTCTGCCCCCTTCGTCCACATCTGCTCACATTACAGTGCTATATGCTATTACTGACGCACTGCTCCAACATGTACAGTTCATACTAAGTTCAAGCAACCTTCTTCCCCATTTGTGCATTAAGTGCTATGGCAGCAGTAATAAACTAATCCTTATACAGGAATAAAAGCTTTCTTAGCATAATGAGTAGGCATATCATTAAAATATTTAAAAAGTTCCCTTATTCAAGGACATTGCTCACTGGTATAGACTCAGTGTCTGTGCTCCATGTTCACCTGTGTTCTCCTCCCCACTTTGCCATTAGCTGGCTCTACAGAAGGCAACCAGTCCTAGAAGTCATTCACCAGTGTGTCCAGGGTCCTGTAATGAGCTTTCTCTCCCAGAGATGCTGAAGAGGTGGGAGAACCCTTCTAATGGGTGAAACTGATACAAAACTCCCTGCCTGCTTCCCAGACCCCAGAAGGTTGTGCTGTTCCCCTCTTGGATGTCTAAGGCTCATTGTTTAGGCCTACAGAGCTGATGAGGCTTTGCATACAGGACAAATTTCCACATGCATGCTAAAAATAGTCATGGTAGTTCTACATCTTAGGGATAATGGTTAATAAAATATTGTTTTAAATCATTAAACAAATCACAAAGTAGGATACATTGGACCACTCAGACATGTAGAAGTAACAGATTTATAAAGCAATATCATAGAGAAGAACTGCTATAGAAATAATGTTTAGAATTTAAAATTTCCACATATAAAGCATGAGCTCTAAGCATTACTTTCTTTTCTCCAGTATGTGACATGTTCTGGAAACTGGACTTAAGACCATTAACCTAGTAAAATACATCATATAGTCTAAGTGGCCATTGAGACCAACCAAGAAAACAAGGCCCAGGGGATTTCATTATCATCCAAAGACCCTCCTCCCCAATTTTATTGATACATCAATTCTGAAAATGGTCTGAAAAGTCTCAATTTTTCTGATTTTGGAATCACAGCATTCAGATTGACCCTGGAAAGAAGGTAAATTTTATAGCATATAGGAATTTAAGCACATTATGCTGCATTATTTACAGCACAAAAGCTAAGCAGAAGCAAATGGCATACTGTAATACCATATCAAAGAAGCTGGCGCACAACAATATGAAATGCCCATAACAGATAATATGCAACGTAAGCATGAGAGATATGGGCGAGGTATAAAGAAACAACAGAATACACATGACAATAAATACTTCAGACCCCTGGACTTGAGGTTAAGAAAATGATAACGAGTAGAAACAGGGCCATATTGGAAAGTGCATCAGGCCAGCCTCTCCACAGTTCCCACTGTCATTATATGAAGAAAGCCAACCCAGTTTGACCAGGTTACCAAATTTGTCAAAAGATGCCATAGACTGTATATAAAATCCCCTGTTTTTAAAATATCAGTAGTGCTGGGGAGATAGCTCCATAGCATAAGCGCTTGTCTGGAAAGAGCACGGTCCAGAGTTCAATCCCCAGGTCCTGCAAGGCCTACTGGTCACAGAACCCTGGGTGCACTGTGCCAGTGCTGAAACTGAGTGTGGTGGCTCACGCCTGTAATCTCAGTACTAGGGAGGCTGAGATAGAAGGATCACTATGAGTCCTAGCTGCAAAGTGAGACTCTGTACCAGACAGACAGATGTGAGAAAGAAAGAAATAAAGAGATTCATTTTTTAAAAATAAAGTATCAGTAATATAAGTTCATTTAACAAAGTATATTAAATAGCTAAACTAGCTATGATTAAAATAAATATAGATGAGCTGCAATTGGAATTTAAAATACATTCACTCTTAGAGGAATGGGTGGGCTGTCGCGGAGTATGTGCAGAGGGCTGAAGGACAACCTGCTAGATATTACTCTGCATATGAACAAACTGAGACACATTAGGAAAGAACTTATATGCCAAAAAAGAAATAGTCAAACAAGAATATCTTGCAAAAGTAATGAGAGGTGGAAGTATGGGATGCACATCCACAGTCCTCTGAAGCCAAGTCAGACAACCTGAGCACAGATTGCACGGGTGCCTGCTGGAGCAGCACCTGCGCCAAGCAGAGGCAGTGAGTGTTCACAGGACAGACAGCAGCCTCAGGAAAGAACTTAAAGCTGGACCATGAAGGAAGAAAGAAGAGACACGGTGGAGGCAATTGCTGTGGCTCGATGTCTGGCCCCTACATGACTCGTGAAAGTAGGAGGAGGACTGGGGCCTAATGCAAGGTACTCAGGTCATGAGGGCCCATCACTCCTGTTGTGGTTTGTATCCAGATGTCACCCCTCACAAAGCCTCATGCTGTCTTAGGGATGGGCTTAGAGAGTTTGTGATTGGCTCATGGTCCAAGCTGGGATTATGGGAGTGCTACCTTCATTCCAGGGTAGGCAGCCTGCATACAATATAGGGAAAGCAGTCTTCCCTTACACCACTCCCTTTCTGTTCTTGTAGCATTTGCTGTTTTTTGCCACTGTGAACCGTTGCTCTCTACCCTGTGACGATCTGCCTTAGAGCCATTTGAGTATGGACTGAAACTTTCACAAACCTTGAGCTAACTAAACCTGTCTTTGTTTAATTTCATGCATTGGGTGCTTTCTCTCAGCAGAGAGAGAAAAGTCCTAAGATGACTCCTGAATGGATAAATAGCTTTCAGGACTGGTTTTCCACGCCCACCCTCCTGCCAGATGAGGGACAGTAGTCCTTCCTGTTGGTGGGTGCAGGGCTCAAAACACCATTGTGGAGGTGAAAATGTTCCTTACCAGACACCAGGATCCCCCCTTGATCTCAGACTTCTCAGCCTTCAAAATTGTGAAAGTAACTTTATGTTCTTCATAGACTAACAAGGCTCAGGTGTTTTGTTGTAGCAGCACAAAATAAACTAACACAATGGCAAAGTTTTCACCTCTCCAGTAGGGCAAAGGTCTCTCTTGGATATCTTGTTAAAAGTATGTTCTGATTCAATGGGTGTGAATGTGCTGACAGAAAAGCCAGGCCCTGTCTTGTTTTTGGCAACTTCAGTGCTCAAGGGAAAAACTGAGCTTTCCTAGAACTAAAATTGCTGCATAGTTGTTGAGAACACAAGTTTTTACCTGTCTCAAAGATACTTGCAGGTGTGGCAAGTATTTGCAGGGTTTTGGAGAACTGTATGTACATATAAAGCTAAATCTAAGCCACACCCTGCTCACATATAATTAAATGTGTACTGTACTGGAATTTTAAAATGCCTATTCACCAGTTAGGTTCTGTATCAGATATCATCATATTTGAAAAATAAATCTTAAAATTAATATTTCATGGACTTCCTTTCTATCACTTGAATTATCTAATTCTCATCTTATTTTCCTGTTTCAGAGCTGTTTGTACTTAATTCCAGTTGATCTCGTTCCACCTGAAAATACTTTAAAGTAGTTTTTCTTCTAGGGCAGCTTGTTTTATAGTGAAATCCATGTACCCAAGAAATTCTTGTCTAAGAAGCCCCGTGTATCTTCATCCCAACTCGGCACCTGTTCCTGACATTATTTAATTAAAATAGGTGTCAGCGGCTTAATTTGTCACTCTCCCTGTGCAAGGGAGAGCAGCCATCAACTCATGAGTCACTGCCGGCCGGCCCGGGCTGCTGAGTCCCTCCCACGTGGCCCATGAACCACATTTTCATTGGCAGATTTTCCAGCCTTTCATCTGGGATTAATTACTGGACAGCAGCAGTCTTCCCACACGACAAACCATTTTCCATTCATCAGCTGCTAGTGAGAGATTAATGAAAGACACAATTTCCTTGGAATGAAACACTAAGCTCTTACTCGCGCTGTTAGTGCTAGAGAAAAATGGGACAGTGTTTTCTTCCATGTATTTCTGCTTTTAGCAATGAAATCAGACTAGCTTTCATAAATGCCAAACACTACTTTTAGATGTTATGTGTGTATATATTATGTATGCACTGCATATGTACTGTTAAATATATTGGAAAAATATATTCCAAAAGCAATAAATAAAGCAAATTACAGCCCACCACCATCCCCTCTTCCTAAGCGCTGCCTACAGAGAGGGCATCCATCTCCCACTTGGCACCATGGCAGCCCTCAGACCCCTTGTGAAGCCCAAAAGAAAGAGGATACTTCCCAAGGCACAAAAATCCATGGATCTATGTATTGATAATAGATGGATAAAAAATAATAAATAGGAGGTGCTCCTTACAGGAAAGAATGAACTAATATCTATAGTTTTTGAAAGACTTTATAAACATTATTCTTTTTTTTTTTTTTGGTGGAACTGGGATTGAACTCAGGCCCTTGCGCTTGCCAGGGAAGCGCTTATTCCACTAAGCCATAGCCCCAGCCCCCTATAATTCTAAAAATTATTTCAGACAAAAATGATTAATGGATACTTAATCTTGGGTATAGATGTTTTATGAGAAACAACATATTTTTATATGGTCAGGATACTTCCCAATTAATTACAATGTGATAGTGAGCATAGAGGAGAAAAATTAGATAACACACAACAAAGGCATCAAAACTAATATCACTACTAGAAAGAAAGTAAACCACATGTTTTCAGTCTTATAATATGAAATTCTCAAAGGGGTGTAATATCATTTATACAATGTCCTAGTCAGAATGCATGACCCAAGATAACTGTGACAAAACACCAGAGAAACCCAAGTTTGATTCTGTAAAATAGTTGATCTGCATTCTTCAAAACATCAATAGCCTGAAAAATAACAAAAGACTGAGAAACCATCATCTAAGAAAAAGACAAATATTAATTTGCCTTGTATTTGAATCACGGCCTTACCTTTTGGTTCTGTAACCTTGTTTGGTGTGCATTTGAACCTGTATTCCCTTGATTAGCTGCCTGCATCTGTTAGTCCTCTAGATGCCTGAAGACGTCCCTCTCCCTAATATTTAACTAAATTGTACCGTCTGGGTCCACTGCTCTGTGGTATGCTGAACAGTTTCTTCCTGGTATTTTCCTTTGCAGTTCTCTGACTCTAGTGTTTTCGAATTCCAAATTCTATCTTCTGATGTTTAACTTTGTCTTGCAGAAACATATGCTTGAATAATTTTTTCTGAAATGACGCGAGATAAGAAAACTCTTTCGAATCTTTCCACATCTTTGCACATGATTGGTAATTTGACTGGGACTAGAAGTATCTGTTAAATTAATTTTTGAGAGTTGTCCAGGCAAGATGGCACTGCATCTTTTAATCTGATATACCCTAACCCAAATACCTAACAATGAGGGATAAGAATGAAAAGGTATTTTTTAAAAAAAAAAATCAAGACATGATTTATATACCTACCAACTCTTCATTATGAGTGTAACCATCATGTAATGCAAAAAAGTACTAACAAACATTGCAAAAAATAAATAAAATAACATAATGGAAAATGTAAACAAAACCATGATATACCATGTTAAAGACAAGAAACGGAACAGAAACAAAACAGTAAGCGAAACTGAAGCCACATAGCTCTCACTGCAGCAGACTAAAATTAGACTCACTGCTTAGGACTAAGCTAGCACTAATCAGGTCATGATGAACACAAAGCAAAAAAAGCTCAATAGCTGCCTAGAAAGACAACTGCATGAGATGTGCTGAGACACCAACAGAAGCCAGCAAACAGAATCCGAGCCAAGCTGTTCTCTGTTTTGTAATGAGATCTAATACATGCTGAATGTCACCAGGGAACAGACATCCTTTGTCACCATTTAGATGTGGTTCTAAACATGCAGCATAGGTGAAGTGAACATAGTAGCATAGGCTGCAGTTAGAATAAGACTCCAGGCACGTATCATTTCAGGTCCTCATACATCGCCTCCTACCGCATTCCCTGCTCTGGTTGCCTAACTTTGTATGGGTCCTGATGAGTTTGTAGCAGCTCCAATTTAATCAAGTTTACCACAGGCCTGCTTCACATCTTTTCCTCCTATCCAAAGAGCAGACTTAGGGTCCACCTAACACACAAGGAGGATACAGATTCACTTCTCTGGGTACAGCTAAGGATTTCATCACCTCAGTATGGCGATGAGGTCTGAGATTTCTGTTTCATATTGTAGTATCAGCACTTTAGTTTCTCAATGTTCCAATAATGTTTGCAAGACACTAAAATCAGCATACAGAGGAGAGAAAGAATCACTACACAACTACTATAGTTGTCACTGTTGAAACTGAATAATTGACCAAGTGACAGAACTGCAAATCTAGCATATGAAAAGAGTTCAAGGCTGTCATTCGAATATGTAATTAAAACTACCCATATGCATGAGCTGCATTTATCTATTTCTAATGAGATTTTACTTCTTATGTTTTCTTCCCACATAAAGATTTATATGCCTCTTTGAAAACATTTCAAAATTCATTGAAAGCAAATAAAAATGTGAAAATATATAAAATGAAAAAAATAGATTCTACCAGATTATTTCCATGTTCTTTTCTGAATTGTTTTTATGGTTTTATGGAGACAAATATGATTCTGAATACACAAGCAAGGGTTTCCTCCCCACCAACAAACTATTCTCCAGTACAGTGTACACTTCTGTACTGTATAATTCTCCAAGTCACCATGCTAGTGGCCCCTAATAAGGTATTTTTAATGTGAACAAGACATTAATAAATCACACCAAGCATACTTACATAGCTCTATGAGGATAATCTATAAGCAATAATTATCCAGGGAAAACTGAGACATACCATCACTCTGTCTTTGCCTATTCCCATGGTCTGGTTATTTCTGACTTTTTTGGACCATCACTAGTAATTCAGCTTTCCAATTTTGTCTCTTACCACTTTGCCCACAAATTCTATGCTACTAGGCAGCAATTCTCTTCACCAGCTTGGAAGCATATATTATACTTCTGCTGCAAGACCAACTTCCAATTTTTAAAAGTAATTTTTACCACATATAATTGTTACATGTCAGACACTATTCTAATCTCTAGAAGTGTAGTAATTAGTTTTTGTTTACAATAACCACATAAATTAAGCATAGTTACTAACCCTGACTTATAAACAAAGAAACTAAAACTGCCTACAATTATCCAAGTAATGGGTAGTGTGTGACCTGTAGCACAGATTTATGGGTCAGGCTGGATAGTAAAATAATTCTGTGTCACAGCTGTGAATGTTGTAAAAGGACTTTAGTGAAGCTATAATATAAATGCTACAAAAGCTGTAGAGACAGTAACCCTAACTGAGGGAAAACGGGAGCTTCCAGCCAAAAGTCATATCCAAGGTTGGTTTGAAGTATTAAAATTAATAGAAATAGATTTTTTATTACAAGGACTATCAATGCCTCCAATATTTTGTTCAAAGTTAAACCTGTCAACTTCTCCCAAAACTCCAGCCTCTAAGACATACCCTGCTTATGCTAATAAAACTAATGTTTTGGGAATTCAACAGTGGCCATTATGCAGTATATTGTTGTCTTCAAATTTGTTGTCCAGAATTTCAGACATATGCATGTAAAATTGGTCAAAAAATTAAAAAGAAGAAAAAATTTAAGCATTAACTATTCCTTTCAAGAGACCAGCAGAAATGAATAGTACAATTATCCAAGCTATTCCATATGTATGTATATATATATATATATATATATATATATATATATATATATATATATATATATATATTTCCCCTTTCCTTTTTGCTTTCCCTCCTCCCAGTTGTTCTTTCCCTTTGGACAGTTCCCTTCCCTTTTCAGATGTGGTCTTTTTATAGAAGTCGGCTATAAAGATAAATTCAAAGCTTTTATAACTACCTGGACACAATGAGATACCATACTCGAAAGTGAAATCAAACAGACTTGCCTGTGTAAACACGATATTGTCTCCCTAGCATGAGAACCTGGAAGAGTAAATAAAATCCAAAAGGTACCAGCAAAAATTGCAGTACAATTATCCAAATTATCCTGAATATATACATAAATATATCTTTGTTCTTTTGTCCTTTTTTCTTTTTAATTTCTTATAACTTTTTTGGTTGTTTTGTTTAAAATCAATTTTGCACACTTGTAGTGGTAACCTAAACAACTAATTTGACAGTAGCAGCATGTCATGCAGCAACCATTGTTGAATTCCTATTATTTTGTTCAGTGAAATTTTGTATCATTTCTAACACTTTTTTAAATTATCATACATTCTTTAAAAAGTTTTATTAAAATTTAAAAGGTGCAATAGATACTGTAAAAATAATTTTAAAGTGTTTTTGCACATGAAAAAAAAATAATTATCTTCCAAAGAAAACAGCAGCCCTTTAAGAAAATAGACCAGGTTTTTTTTTTTTTAAAGAAAAAAGAAATGGTCAGACTATATACACTGGCACTGGGTGATCAGATGCTTGCACTGGCCTGTGTAGGATGTAAGGGTGAGAATATCTAGGGTTGAAATCAGAGGAAGCAGAATGGAGAATCAGAAGAGCTTCACAAGCACTCTTGTTCTCTCTCTCTCTCTCTCTCTCTCTCTCTCTCTCTCTGTGTGTGTGTGTGTGTGTGTGTGTGTGTGTGTGTGTGTGTGTGTGTGTGTTCGCAGAATCTTGTTCCTCCTCAGACCCCACTGGGTTCATGTTGGATTCTAGTCACTGTCTAAATGAACACTTTTATGACTTTCATCTGAACTTGAAATCACTATATACAGACAGAAACATACCAAAAACTTTTACAGAGTCATCTGCTTTCTGATCTGGATATATTCTAATTCCTTGGAGTGGGGTTCTGGAAAGCCAGAAGAAGCTAACCTAGCTTGAAACCCTATTTAGACCATAAATATGGAAGGATGTAGGTCTCTTGGAATAACCCTTAGGAAAATGGGAAGGAAATCCCATCAGGTTTTCTCCTCATTGCTGCTGGGTGGTGTGGATTTTTTTAAATTATTATTATTATTATTAATTAAGTAAACTTGTATTGAAGCTTAACTTGTGATACAAAAATACATTACTGATGATTTATTCCAACACCAATGAAGGGAGAAATTATGACGCCAAAAATTTTCCCCCTCTGCCGCACTAGGAGAGATTACTATTTAATCTATAGCTTTCATTTTTCTAGGCTTTGTTGCACATGAATCTGTGTAATTTTAACATTGGAATTCTTTAAGTATTTTGGAAAAAAAGAAAAGAATCAGACCTCAAGCCAACAAATTTCACCAAAGCCACTGGAAAACTGTTCAAGAATAAAATCTACTTTGAGCATTGGTCCTCGCAACAGAGCAAGTCAAAGCATTAGGAATCAAACTGCTCAAGTTGGCAGAAAACTTCTTTAATGAAACATTCAATCAACAGTGCTAAACTAAAGTCAGTATTCCAACCAGTCTTCCAACCACTTGATTTCAAACTAAGTAGATTTTATATTTAGAAACACTAATAAAACGTGTTTCATTTGTAAATACAGAAGGAACAAAACATCAATGTATCAATCCAGAAATTACCAAGAAAATATTGTGAAAGCAAGTACAAAATTTAGCCAACTCTGCTATCCTCTCAGTTGCTTAAATTTGCAAATCCGCTGAAAGGCGCCAACTCTTGAAAGCTATTTCAAGTCACTTCCCACTGTGTATTTTTAGAACTTTATTTTCTTTATCCATTCATACCTTCTGCTACATGGTCAAATTTGAATAACCTGGATAGTCATTTATTTGATCCTGTGAGTGCCTTGATGAAAGGAACAGACCAGGTGAAAACAACCACATGTATCACAAAACCACACAACTTTGTCAGAAGTGGAGAAGCCACCAAAATTCTATGAACCCAAACTTACATATGCTATGTAGTAAGGTTAGTGGCAATGGCAAAAATAAGAATGCCTGTTCCACCCTGGCTGGACTTATTGAATCAAGGATGATCTTCATGCCTAATCTTCCCACTTACCTATTTGTGGACAATACCACTATTTGGCAAAGGGATGGTACTCTTGAGAATTTCATTGTCTGAAAAGCACAGACTGGTAGGTGGTTTTCATAGAGCCCAGCCAGCAGCCCCTAATCTCACAGCTTTACTGATTTGTATTTCCCTGCTTACTAATCCCTGCTTACTAACAGTGGAGAAATTTCTTTGTAGGGAGACGTTCAGTTTTCTCCCTCATCCTCAAGAGGAGGCCAAATTTTTATCTCCTTAAAAAAAAAAAGAAGCCCCGGGGCCATCCTCCCAGTCCCTTGCATCCCCATCTGGGGTATAAGATTAATATATAAACAACAGTGTAGTGCTCTAATTTGGGGCCTGGAGGAAGGGGAAAGATGCCATTGTGAGGGAAGAAGTGAATGACTCCAAATGTGGGAACAATTATTAAAACACTAATACATAAAATGAATAACTGGATCATTTTCTTAGGACAACTTGACTCATGGAAGAAAAACTTGACTCGCTGTTGCAAAAACATTTTTATGAAGTAGAAACTTGTTTCAATATTATTAGAGAATATGTTCTAGAAACTGGAGGTAACTGGATGTAAAGTTCTGGCACCAATGTCATAGTCCTAGATTATTAGGCTGAGGCCAGCACCTGAAAGCCTTGTCTGTGAGGAATTTTAGATGATACCTGCAGCAATATTACACTGCGCATAAACCAAATGGGATTATTTTCACAAGTGTTGTAATGTTTCATATAGTAAAAGTTTTGTGTACATGCTCTTCAATTTCACAGCAAGAGCAGCATAGAATACCTAAACACAGAAGAGAACATTCATGCAAGATATCTAACTTCTTGATATAATAATGTACACACTTCAAAATTATCACACTAGCATTATAGGGAGGGCTTTCTGCAATTACAAGGAGGCGGTTATGGAAAGCCAGGCCCCTGGTAGCAACATCTAGAAAGCAGCCACCATCTTGTATGAGTGCTCTCTTTTTGCTTTTTTCTTCATTTTTCTTAATCAACTCTGCTGCTGTTGCTCCTTCTTAGCAAAACTGGTAAACACAAAGTTGTAATCATTGAACATAGTACTCTGACAATCAAGAGGTTTAAAACCGTTGAGATCTGGGGAGAAGAAAACACTGTGTGACATTTAGAACTCTGATTCATGAACAGTGTGGCCACAAATTTCCTGGCTTGAAGCCTTTCACAAGGTGCCTCATAAGGTCATCAAAGGAGGTCTGACTTCAGCTTGTTTCAAACCTAACATAAGAAAATTCTGGTTCTGGAGTGATGTGAGTAGCCCATCCATGTGAATAAGTTCCATCCGATTTCATTCCATTCATTCAATACCTACAAGGGTTGAACAGTGCGGCATCCATGACAGAACCTGGTATCAGGTCACGAATTCCACTCTCACGAGTGACATCCTCTGCAGTAACACCCTCTTTCATGTAGAACTGGCCCAAAACTCCTGGGTCAAGCTCACTCATCAGAATTCCAGGTCCTGATCTGGTTGGCTGGTTACTTGACTCTCTGGGAAATCCAGAGTATACAAGGACCAACAGTCAGAATTCATACATCCTATACAATATACTGCTCTATTTGGGAAATTGCATTAAGAAACTCTATTACTTACTGGAAATTCTGGTGCAGGTACCCTTGGTGAGAAGGCTTCATGAAATTCTTAAGAGATTAAAAGAAGCTTTAAATTGAATCAAAACTACTGTAATCCTTAGCAAGCTTCAACAGGGGAACCCGTGCTTTCAGTAAGAGGGTGGTACCACATTTCTTCAAAATGAAACATCTTTTGGAGACAAACATGCTACTCTCACTGAGTACATAAGCTTCCTGCTTGTCAGTGTTTGTCACACTTATGATTGAACACTGCACATTCTTCAAAAGTATATCACACTCAAATCTCAGGATAGTGCGAAGATCCCCAGATCCCTGGTTGGCGTCAGGTTGCTAACAGAAGACCCAAACCTGCAGCAGCTTCTCCTTTTCTTTGAAAAAACGTGCAGCTTCCATCACCATGAGACTAGCGAACAACCAAGAACCACAGAAAATCAATCAACTAAATTAAATCCCTTCTCCCGCCGCTGCCACCGTCGCTGCAGATTGTTCCAGCTGTGTTGCTACAAGGTTCAGGTTCCTTTTTTCTTTTTTTGCTAATATTTATATCAACTTTTAAGAAAAGGATTAATAAAAATTTCCCGGCTTTTTGTGAGTGAAAGTTGAATGTGAGTCTGTTGAAAACAGAGGCAGATACAGTTCAGTCTCTTGTAGTCCGCTGTTTCTCGGTTGAAGAGAGCACAGCGAGCATGAGCTAATGTCTCAGCCACTGGATTCTGATAGATATCCCTGACAACGCTCCCTCGGAATCCTTGCAGAGATTCCAGATAGTGCTGACTCGTGCAAGCTTTCCCTGGCAATACAGGCTTCACCTCTGGTTTGCCTGTCTCCCCTCTCCTCCACGTCCCTCTGACCCTTCCACTTGCCCTGGGATACCTCCCCATAAAAACTACCTGAATCCAAATCCTTCCTTCACTTTCTGAAACAATTACAAGCTACTTTATCAGAGAGTTTTAATTTAACGGAACTGCTACTGAGAGCATTTTTTGGGGGGTTTTCTTTTGGGTTTTTGTTTGTTTGTTTGTTTGTTTGCTTGCTTTTAGCAGTGGAATAATAAACAGGACCCAATTTGCAGTTGGATAAGCCCATGGCAGGAGAAGGGCTGCACAATGAAAGAACTTCTTCTCATGTGGCATAGACATAAAGTCAGTACAAACTCAGGAGGTGGATGGATTTTCATGAGAGATAATAACAACAATAACACCGAAAATTGGCTAACTAGATGGCACTTTATGATTGCAATTCAGGAAAAGGAAAATGTGCAAGGACCAGGTTTGACTCTGTGCTCAATTACTGTGTGGAACCTACTTTGAGTTTAGGGAATTGGTGAACTTCTGAACTCTGCAATTGCTAAATTTCTGAGTGTTTGACTATCGTCTCCCTAGCACAGAGACCCCTTCCCATGGGGTTTCCTAGCTACTCACAGCCCTTGGCGACAAATTCTCCCTTCTATTGTCTCTCAAGATGCATCTGCCTTTCACTGCTTTTCAGTTAAGTGTGTCCAAAAGAGATTCTGGTGTCCTGCATTCTAATTTTTTCTCCACTCACCACCACTCCCTTGTGTCCAAATTATGTCATGTGTTAGCAAAATCTCATGCTGATTCTCTAGTATTATTAACATCTTCATAATACCTGACAAGAAAGAAATCCTAGCACCATGCAGTAGATGGCTGTTCTCTGGGTCCAAGCTCTTCTTTTCACCAGCTTATTGGAGCATTGGCTGCAAACTGCTTACAGCTGTCCCTTCCTCTAAAGAGAACCATGTTACTTCAGATAGATGGGGCCACTCACAGGAGACAGGAGTGAAAACAGGTAGACAGTAACTGATCGCCTACAAAATCTCACGCTGTTTCTGTAGTATTAATAACATGTTAGTAACACCTGAGGAGAAAGAAATCCTAGGTATTTGAACATTTTGTTAAATAAAATATAGATGCTTCAGAGAATAAGAGAGAAACCTTACAAAGATCCTAACAAAAAACAAAGAATGTGCAATCTCATGAATTATTAGTCTGACGCATGCTGGAGCCATCTCTCAGAAGGGAAAAAAGTATCATATTTTCATCTTCTCATTCTAAGAAAGAAGCACAATGCTTGGTAGTTCTCTTCAGGAATTAGCATCCATTCGTCAAGGGGCACAGAAGGTTACTGGGTTTGAGAAGGGCCTACAAAAGGAGGAGCTTCATATGGCCACAGGCTGAGATACAAAGATCCCAGAAGAACTCATGTGCCTAGAGTTTCTTTCTTTTCTTTTTTTTTTTTTTTTTTTTTTTTTTTTTTTTTTTTTTTTTTTTTTTTTTTTTTTTTTTTTTTTTTTTTTTTTTTTTTTTTTTTTTTTTTTTTTTTTTTTTTTGGTGGAACTGGGGATTGAACTCAGACCCTTGTACTTGCCAGGGAAGCACTTATTCCACTGAGCCATCTCCCCAGCCCCTGTCTAGAGTTTTTTGAGTAAGAAAGGACGCTATGTGAAGTGTCTGGCTGGGAGAGTCATGGAAGACACACCCAGGACCCTGGATCAAGACCATACATATGCAGGAGATAAGGACACAGAATTTGAAAAGCAGTTTCTACTTTGCCTGGACCCTGGTAGCATCTGAATGCCTACCCTACCAGGTCATCAGAACCATGCTCTAGCACCGATGACATGTATACCGTCATACTTACAAAGTCACAGGTCAGACAGGAATAGCAGCAGTTCACCATGAACTAAAAGGGGGTTGTCTAAGATAGGGTCCCAGTGGGACCAAACAGCTCAAGTAAGATGCATGCAAATGAATGCAATGTTGCCTTGCCGTGTACCCTGCCACCCATCCTCCCACCTGAGAGAACACTAACACAGCACCATGAGGCACAGCTGAGGCACGTCTGTTTAGACGTGTTACTTTGGAGAAAGCAGACATCATACTAAGAATGTCATGTACACCTAATCCAGTGGTCATTATATGGTGCAGTGTCTTGCCAAAGCTAGAAATTTTGAGTCCAATAATCAATAGGAAGAGATAGAAATAGTCCCATTCTCCATCATCCCCAATTACCTAACTGAGGAAGTATTCTTAAAATGCTTGTAATGTCAAGCATTTTTAGTCCAAATCCTTGGTCTCTTCTTCCAAGAAACATGATGAGAGTGCCATAAAACTTAAATTACTGTAGTCATCTGGTCACGTTGGGCCCATAATGACACTTACTTATGCAGTACAAAGAGAGATTAACATACCAGGAAATATAATCATCATAAGAAAATAGAAATACTACTCAGCATAAAAGATAGGCAGAAATATGACTGGTACTTAGGTGCCCCTCTTGGTATACTCAACGGGTTAAATGTAGCTGGGAAGTACAGCATCGCTGCCTGATAGGAGCTCCATGATTAGAATTAAACATGGCAGGGATTGAGAAGATGGGCCACCCAACCTTTGAAGCTATCAAGATGAGCAGAAGCACTAGCTAAAGGCAACAGGGAATAATATGCAGAGTAAAGAAAGGAGAAAATAAATACTAGTTAGCACTTCAAGACCAACGGCAGCTTAGCAGCTGTCATTTTTCCAATGAATTTGGCCAGTAATCATTGTCAGGCAATGTCTGGATGGAATAAACTTCAAATGTGAGAGAGCAAATGAGTTGGAACAGGGCAGGAAATGGACTGCGGTGGATGTTCTCAGACTCCCTGCAGTGTTGATCGATGCACTCCTAAGCTAACTGTGAACATTAGCTCCTAAAATCCACAGCCAGTAGCCAGTGACAGACTGACGCAGACATGTGAAGTACCAATCCAAGGCTCGATGCACGCATCGATCTGTCTTCCAGAGCACCCCCGTTGGGCCCGATGCTAGTATCTAGCCAGGATAACAACCTTGTCGTGCCTTCTTCCCTGCTCTGACCTGCTTGGTGCATTCCTTTCTTCTGGGAATGGTTCCTTAATAAATCAGTTTTCATAATAATCCAATGTCTACTTCTGGGGAATTCAACTTGTGAAAAAAGAGAACTCCAGAGTAGGGAAGAAGGGAAAATAGGAAAATTTTCAGATAGCCAATCAAAATGCAGGATAAAATATTTAGGGACAAATATCTTTTTTTTTTTTTTTTTTTTTTCTTTTTGAGACAGGGTCTCGCTATGCAGTTCAGGCTGGCCTTAAGCTCACTTTGTAGCTCAGGCTGGTCTCGAACTCACAACAATCCTCCTGCCTCAGCCTCCCGAGTGCTGGGATTACAGGCATGCACCACCATGCCCGGCTGACAAATATCTTAATTGTTCTTTAAATTATGTGGGGATATTGTCAGTTCATATTATGCAATGAGTCATATCCACCTTGCAAATCAGCTATGAGCATTAAAGAAACAGTATTAGAAGAGGAATACCTAAGCTGATTTGTGTCACATGTACACATTCAGTAAAGGCTGCTGTTAGTAGTAAGAGTAACAGTGTTCCTTTAAATAATTCAGAAAGAAGAACAAGCTGTTTGCTAGCACAGTCGGAGATGGCACCGCTGAGGAGCTTGCTGAGCACTCCCGGCTTGCTGGGCTGCGTGCAGAGAGCTCTTCTATCATCGCTCTGGTCTGTGCAGCTAGTTCCAGCCCACTGACCGCGCAGCGCCTGAGGTGTCTGGCTTCTGCAGCAGGGAAAAATGAAGGAGCTTTGAGGGTGAATGCTGTGGCTCTGTATTCACATGATTCTATATTTTATTTTATTTTTGATTTCATGTAAATAAACAAGAGGACAAATGCAAGGTCATGTGCACTGTTTTGAGGACATTCTGTCCCATTTTAAGTTGTTCAACTTAGATAAAACATAGCCTGTGGCCTTTTAAAATTATGCAATTAACATCCTACTTAGAACACATGGCTAACACAGGCAACTATAGATAGAGGGGGGTAACTATTAACTAACACTGCACTGCTGCTTGTTAACATAAAACACTGCTTACCAGCCTAATGATATATGAAGCTTATGTCATTGTGGTATTTCAACAATAAAACCTGTCAGATAAAAAGTTTTGGGCCTGAGAAAAACACAGATGACCAACATATATTTCAAAAATTTTTAAATTAATGCTAAATTTTTTAAAGCAATGAAAAGAGATAGCACAAGAATGCACAAAGGATATGTGTAGAGGTTATGGAACAAGAAACCTATAAATGTACTTTGTAATCCAAATATCATGAGTGGGAGTGAACTAAATTATGTAAAATAAAAATTAAGTCATGTCCAAAGTTTTGAAGAATGGTGTGGCAGGTACCGTTACTTATCTAGCCACTGTTCCAACTCCATCCTCCTATGCTATGATGTTCTGTAGAGATAAGGCCAATTAATCACCTTATTATAATAAGAGGTAACTATAAAATGTAAGAGAATGCCTCTGGAAAGCTTCTGGAATTTTCTTTTCCTGTTGGATAAAAGAGATATACCTATAAGGGATAATCTCTTGTACAACCTCCCCCTTTCTATTTTTAACTATGAGTAACTTTAGGCGCAGCAGCAACTTGAGTCCTTGAAAAGAACATGACAACCACATAGAGAATGATGAAGCAGAAAATATTCACATCCTTTATCACATTACCAACCTCTGAATAACACCAGCAAACTCCTCTTTTGAATTTTTTACACTGGGCCTGGGAGATGGCTCAGTGTAATAAGCACTTGCCTGGCAAACACAAGGACCTGAGTTCAATCCCTGGTTTTTCCAAAAAAAAAAAAAAAAAAAAGTGAATTTTTTACATCATACTATAATAAATTTCTATATTTCAGGCCATGAGTAGCAGTGTACTCTATGCTTTGTAATGTAACATATCACATAGATGTGATGAAGAAAAAAAAAAAAAACTGGATTGCTACAGGAAAAAAAAAAAAAAAAAAAAAAAAAAAACATTAGAAACCAATCCAGGCCAATATTAAAGAAGAGGCTGAGTCTGTGTCTTCCCTGAGGGTGCAGACAAGGCTATCAAGATGACAGGTACATGAATAGCTGGCTGATCTCATGGGCAGAGATGATAGCAGAGCCAGGCTGGCAAAAAGTTGGCCTAGCAGACACAGTAGGTGAAAATTAGGCAACCTAAGACAATGCCAGGCAGGAGCAGAGCCAGGACAGGATGGCACGAGAAGCGCTGGCTTCAGAGAAACAGGTTTATGTGACAGGAGCTGAGCCAACTGGACAGCAGCAGTTGAGATTCCCCAAAGGGAACCACGTTCTTCCATGAAAGCTTCCAGTACCACGAAGCCTCCAAAGGCGCAGCCTAAGGCTTCTCACATGACTTTAGATGCAAAAGATGCTATTTTAGGGGGAAAAGTTCCCTGTAAGAGTTACAGAATTGGTTCAGGTATCCCAGCTCTATCCTGCAATTTGCACTGGAGCACTATTCATTTTTGACAATACCTCCATCTTCGCATGTCTCACAAGAACTAAGTTTCTGTGAGAACAGAAGCAATGATGCATCCATCTCTGAATCCTGCCTAGCACAGTGCTTTGAAAAAATTGATTCAAAAATTGTTTGGGAGACAATGGAAATCATAGTACAGTACTTACTGAGCTCTTAGAATGTTCAGGCATTAACACACAAAATCGGATTTATTTCATAGATGCTTACTACCATGAGGCTCGCTTACTGGTAGGGAAGATGATGTTTACAGAAGTATATTTTCTCCAGAATACACTACTAGAAAATTGTGGGCTACATTTGTTGTACAAGGCCATTTGCTATAGAGAATGGTCTACTTCCTAATGGAGAGAAAGTGAACATGTTAATCATCTTAAAACGCTTCTAGAGAATAATGATATTTCTCTCTCTCTCTCTCTCTCTCTCTCTCTCTCTCTCTCTCTCTCTCTCTCTCTCTCAACTAAAAATGGGGCATCAGTTCCTAAAACCTTCAGTATCCTCTTGCTCCAGGGAGTAATTCATACAGCTATGTCTTCAAAAACCTAGATATAAAGGTAATAAAGTTGCATAGGTCCAGGAGTTGGGAGAAGCAAAAGCAGGCATCCTGGGACAGATCTAATATGTAGGGCCATAGTAGCTGCCTATCAAGTCCTAGAGATATCATGGAACTGAAGGAGAAATGACGAAGAGGAAACCACCAGACCTTTGGACCAGAACCACCCCTGAGTTTTTTGCCCCCTCGCAAACTTGAATGTCTAACTGGTGATAATGGGTGGTCAAAGGATACTGAAAGTTAACTCATACAGAACTGCTCCTTCACTTGTGCAAATATGACCCATGGGACAATTTTCATTACAAAAATCAAGCCAGGGACTGAGAGAATAGCTCAGTAGAATAAGTGTTTGCCTGGCAAGCTCAAGGGCCTGAGCTCAATCCCTGGTTCTGCCCAAAAAAAGAAAAAACCAAGTCAGATGGTGTGTTCAGTGGAAGTTAGATATGCATCACATTTGTATCTCCAAATGAAACAAGGAGGAAGGAGAAAGGACAAGGCTCTTATTCAGACAAAATAAGTAGCTACCTGGTATCCATGTAGGCCTAAGTAAGGTGTATTTCAGTTCTCAAAAGCTCCTATCACCTTTATGTCCAAAGCAGTGGAGCTGTGAGGGAAGGTCTAGTCTGGAGATCTCTGAAATGCCTCTGCATCATTTTCCCATCTTTTTTAAGATTAGCACCTAGTTCCTTTCTACTCATGTTAACCTTTTTAGTAACTTATTCTTCTGTATTGCCCTGAATATCCCTTTTAATTATTTACTTAGGCTGTGGATTTTCCAAATTTTTACTATCTCCTTCCCTTTTAATTATAAATTTCATCCCATCTTACTGTAGTCACATAAAAAGAACTGCAAGTTCTTTAAGCCTTTGTTACTTCGGGCTTCTTCGGCTGAGTGTTTATATTGTGGCTCCTCATAAAGCTTTCTGGCATAGAGACAATTCAGCCAAGCTTTCTGAAACTTCATAAGAATAGCCTTTATACTAATTCCCAATACAATAGTCTTAGTTTTCATCTCTGACACATCATCAAAATAACCCTAACCATGCACATGTCCATCGATGGTCTGGTGATGGCTGCCTAAGTGCTGCCAAACTTTTCAGAACCTTGTGTCTTCTGCAGAGCCCTCGCCAGAACTGCGCCAAAGCTCTTTGCATAACATTCTAGCTTTTTCTAGCATTCACTTCAAAACTGCTTCACCCTGTGCCCAACTACAAAGTCACTGTCATATTGAATAAAAGCAACCCCTCTCTCACTATTAATTTTCTATCATATTATGTTATCTGTGGCTTTAATGGAATTCTCAAGTCTATGAAATATATGCAAAAATAAAGTTATTTAGGTTCACTATTCAGGAGCCTAAAAACTTCAAGATTAGTTGAGCATCTCTGGTGATAACTTCATTGTGATTCATAATGTGGTAGAAGTCCAAAGGAGAGAGATGGTACATAAATGCAAAAGAAAAGCAAGCGGAAGGCAGTGACAACAAACCCATTCCTTAAGAAAGATGTGAGCTCCATTCATGTGAACTCTACCATCAGAATCCAGCCCTACTTCCAACCCTGCCACACACAGGAATTAAGTTTCCAAAGCATGGGTTTTGAGGGGACACGCTCAAACTGTAGGAAGGATGGATGAGCCTCTCGCGGTGAATGAGTTCCTTTATGCACAAAGGTCTGTAATAATGTGTGAGAATCAATCTTAGAGAGCTTATGAATGAGGGCACATGTGGAGTCCTCGAAGGTGGATGTAGATTTTTTTGTATTCATTTTTCACCAATTATCTCTCTCCTCTTTCTGCATCTTTCTTTTTTTTCCTAAAGCCTCTACTTTAATTCTTATTTTCTAAAGTTACTAAAAAATGTTTGCCTTTGCATGAGGGATGTTTAAAATCCTTGAAGCTAATATACTTTTACTTATGCAGGTTTTACTACTCAAGAATGATAATGTGCTATGATGAAAACTGTTCCATTGGCCCCATAAGTGCTAAGTTACAGATGCGTACAAGACAGGAAGGTCAAAAGTTTACAACAGCCTAGCCTCACACAAAAATGCCACATTTTGCTGACAGTAGAACTGTGTACATGCATAGAGGATACTAACAAAACAGTTGTATGAAGAAAAGAATAGTTGTTTTACATGACTAAAAATTGTAGCCTCATGAATCTCATGAATAAGAAAAATATTTAAATAAGTCACACATTAACTTCACAGAGATGCCAATAAAAATACTAATCTTGCACTACACATATACAACAAATGGTAGACATCCTTCATTTCATATGCTTAGTTCCAGTGGTTCAATAGCTACAGAATGGTAAGAAAACCCCAAAGCCTTTTCCTGTCAAGCCTCTACCTTGAGAAATTGGTGCCAGCAGCTAAATAAGACACTGACAGGGCTGGCCAGGTAGCTCGGCAGACTAAAGTGCCTGCCAGGGGACCAGGATTGATCCCCAGCCTGCCATGCAGGGCACGCTGAGCCAGCAAATGAGACTGGGTGTGGCGGTGTGTGGGAGGCTGAGAACAGGAGAATCACTATAAGTTTGCTCTATGTAGTGAGACCCTACAGGCCCTGTACTAAGTAGATTTTTTTTTAAAGAAAACAAAACACTAACAAAGATAATCCAGAGAAGATTTAGGCATATGATGAATGGTTGGGTGCTAGTTGCTTAGCGGATAAGATTCTGGTCTTTGAAGTTAAATGTGCATAAATTTAATTCACTTACCATTGGCATAACTTTGAGCAAGATCCTTGCTATCATCCAGCTTGTAGTCAGTTCACTTCAGCTGCTCAGCGACTCACCCAATCCAAAGGAAATGAAATTTTAAGCAATTATGTATCACTCATGGTCTGAAGCCAAAGCTGGCAGCTTGGTGACCTACC
Source organism: Ctenomys sociabilis (assembly GCA_004027165.1). Lineage (NCBI taxonomy): Eukaryota > Metazoa > Chordata > Mammalia > Rodentia > Ctenomyidae > Ctenomys > Ctenomys sociabilis. The sequence continues at coordinate 15,411 of PVKA01006514.1, read as the reverse complement.
CTGAACAGTGTAAGGCCCTCCCTGTAGCTATCTGGTGGGTCTGAGTCTGTTCTTTGAATCTGTCCACTTTTAGACCACTAACATGTCATTTTCACACTAATGGGAGGAGTGCAAGGTCTAGCACACCATGCATGTTCACTGCAAACCTCTATTGGTGTCACCTATGTTACCATCTCATCAGCCAAATAGAGCCATTCTACAGACTTTGGTCAGAAGCTATGCAAACACATTCTACTTGCAGATGGCCACAGCAAAGGGTATGTCGACACATAGCAGTACCACAGGGAAATGCAAATATTTAATGCTAAGGTTTTAATGTATACCTAATATTTTCACAGACTCAATAACCTTAATAAAGGCAGAATAATAAATGTCTCAAAAGGCCCATGTCCTGATATTCAAGCATATATTACTTTACATGGCAAAGAGTGTTGGATATAATTGCATTAAGGATCTTGAGACAGGGAGGCTACTCTGCATCAGTTGGGTGTACCCACTGAAGTCACAGAGGTCTACATAGGATGAAGAAAAAGAGTTTTAAAAGATAGAATAATGAAAGCAGAAGTCAGTACAATACACAGCCATAAGCCAAGGAGTGTGGACAGCTTCTAGAAACTGGAAAATGAAGGAATAAACTCTCTTAAAGCCTCCAGAAGGAAATCAGCTCTCCCCAAGCCTAGATTTTATCCCTACACTACTCAAGCTTCTGATCTTCATAAATATAAAATAAAACGTCCGTGATGTTTTAAGACACTAAGTCTGTGGCAGTTTGCTTCAGCAACAATAGGAAACCAATGTTCTGAGTAAGTAGCAATCATTGCTCAGTTCATCTTAAAAATGGGTACTGTGGGCTTAAATGTTTATAAAACCAGCAGGACTGATTGGAATAACAAAGACTCTGCTCTTTACCCAGGGATAAATCATGAGTTCTGGATCATGAGAAGGGTAGATCAGTTGGGAAGGACCTCAGCCGAATCTTAGGACATGGGAGGGCGTCACTACTGCTAAATGCCCCACAAGCACTGTGCTGACAGCTGTCAAAGGACAGCATCATGAAATGGCCCGAAGGCCTGTGTAGTGGGATCAAAATGTAGGCAATAGGTTGGTAAGGACGGTGGCTCTGTGGCCTGACATGGCACTGGGGTTCCTGTACACAGGGCTGCCAAGCAGCCTTCGTATTCTACCCTGCTTTAATGTGTAAAGACCCTCCAGCCAGCCTCTCAACCCGTTGCCTTCCCCTGAGGTCAGCCAGTGCTTCTCTCCTTGCTAAGATGACCTTCGTGTTGCCTTCTTCATCAGGCCAGCGCTCTGACTCTCCCCTATTCTCTCTCTTTCCATGGATTTAACATAGCATCATTCCTCATAGGCTTCAACAAGAATGATCCCTTTCAAATCAACATATTTGCTTTCACTGCTCTATTCTCTTTATATACTAGTTAAGCTTATACAGTTTTGTTGTAGAAAAGACCTTTAATTCCATATAATTCATTACATAAGAGGAGTACCCTAACTTCATGACTTAGATTTGTTGTTTTGGAATCAATATGATAAAATATACTCCTGTTATGCACTTTATTAACTATGTAGGAGCATTATTTGAACAAATATGCATTTATTTCTTCTTTCCAAATGAAATAATCTAGGATATAATTTGTAATTAGATGAAATAATGAAATACTAGAAAAATAAAACTGAGCAAAGAAGCTTTAAGTCTTAGATGAATATTTTTGTGAAAATAAGTAAAATATCTAAATAAAAATGTCTCTATGTTATTTTATTCAGTTCATACTTTTATAAATCCCATGATTGAGGGATTGATCTATTTATATTATGTATCAGTTTATAGACTATTAAATGGTTATATTATGTTATATATGTTATCTTACATTCAAGCAAAATTTAATATACTAAGTTTTAAGAGAAAATATCAGAAATTCTCCCAGCATCCATTAGCCCCCCCAGTTAATATTTTTCTTCTCCTGGTGTTATATTGCTCTTTTAAAGTCTGGAAATAAGTGTCCCATCTTCAAGCTCAGCAATTTTTTCTTCTGCTTTATGAAGTCTTCTGCTGAAACATGTTGTTGAATTTTTCAGTTCACTTATTGCATACTTTATCTCTAGGATTTTTATTTGGAATTTTTTCATTTCTAAATCTTTGTCAAATGTCTCATGCTTTTTATGAACTGTTTTCCAAATTTCATTTAGTTTCCTGTCTGTAACTTCTTGTAATTCCCTGACCTTCTTTAAGAGGATTATTCTGAATTCCTTGTCAGTCATCTCATAGATCTCCTCTTCTTCTGGGTCCATTAACGGAGCTTTATTGGTCTCTTTCCTTGACGTCATCTTTCTCGGACTTTTCATACTCCTGGTATCCTTGTGTTGCTGCCTGCACGTGTGATGAGACGGCGACTTCTTCTGATATTGGCAGGTGTTCGCAGGTGTTGCCAGACTTCTACTAGTTAGTCTAGCCTGGGATTCTGGATGGGCTGGCTGGTTGCAACCCCAGACATTTGGGAATTTCCAGTCAGAGGGAAAAAGAGAAAAAAAGAATTGAAAACAGATGAAGAAAGATTATAGAACTTATAGGATAGCATCTACAGAGCTGAGGTACAGGTCATTGGTATTCAAGATGGATAAGAGAAAGAAAAGAGATAGCAAGTTTATTTCAAAAATAATATTAAACTTTCTTGAACAAAGCTATAAATAATCTAAATACATAAAAATCAAAGGACATCAATCACACTTCATCTAAATAAAACTACTAGGGCCTTATTATAATCAGACTATCAAAGATCAAAGACAAAGAGAAGATATTAAAAGCGAAAGCAAAGAAACATCATATAAGGGACTATCAGTATCGCTAGCAGCAAACTTCTTAGAGTCTTACAGGGAAAGAGGCAGTAGGATGATATATGCAGAGTGCTAAGGGGAAATAAAAAGCTACCAAACAAGATCACTGTACCCAGAAAAGCCGTCACTCACCAAGGAGGAGAAAAATAATTCCTCAGAGTAACAGCATCTAAGAGAGTGCATCACCACCAGGCCTTGCTTACAAACAATTCTAAGCGACTTCTCAAGGTGAAAGAAAAGGGTAGTGATGAGCAGCGCCAAAACCTGAGTGCATCCAAATCACTGGTGAAAGGCCTCAGTCAAACTTAAAATCCTCTAATATTATAGTAGTGATGCATAAACCGTGCATAATTATAGTTTGAAGGTTAAAAGGCAGAACTACTAAAATAATGATAACTTCATTAATTCACTAAGGCATATACAATATAAAGCTGTAAGTTAAAGAGAAAAACTCAATGCGAGAGGGGTGGAGTAAAACTGATAAGTGCTTTTATGCTCAAAGTTAAGTTTAAAATGCTTTGTTGTGACTATAGGATCTTTGTAAGCCTCATAATAATCACAAAGCAAAGATCTGTAATAGATATACTAAAAATTTAAGGCAATGAAAAACAACATACTGGTAGAGAAAATCACCATAAAGTAAGAAAATAGGTAATCTAGACAAGCAACAGAATGAGAGTAGCAAGTCCTCTTCATCAGTAATAGCCTTCAATATAAATAGGTGAACTGGATATATCAAGTGACACACAGCAATGATGGCAAACCTTTAAGAGACCAAGTACCAAAACTGCAATCCGAAACTGACTCCAACCCAATTGCAAAGTACGAACACTGCCTGAATACTCAATGCTCAGCTGCTGGGGTGCGCCAAGACAGAGGGTTATAGCTGTGCACTGTGGCACATGAGCTGAGCCGTCCGTCCACCGCCACTGACACAGAGTGACAGAGTGGAGTTCTGAAAAGTGGACACAGGACTTTATTGTGAGAAAAAAAAAAAATCACATTGCCTAAAAAGACATACACTGACTGAAAGCACAAGGTTGAAAAGAGATATTTGATGTAAATGGAGATCAAAAAATAACAAGAGCAGCTTCTTACATGGGTAAAATAGGCTCTAAAAAAATACTGTTTTTTAAAAAGACAAAGCCACAGTTATAGCTCAGTGGCATAAGCACCTGCTTGGCAAGCACGAGCTTCCAAGTTCAATCCCCAGTGCTACAAAAACAAACAGACAAAAAGACAAAGAAAATCATTATATAACTATTTGGGGATCAAATTCAAGATGATAACAATAGGTAATATATGGATGCACTCAACATCTAAGCACCTAAAACTATAAAGCAATTATTTATACAGCTGTAAAGGAGATAAACCCCAATATAATGATAGTAGACTTCAATGTCCTACTTTAAGCAACATCCAAACAGATAATCAACAAGAAAACATGATTTAAATTATATTATAGGCCAATAGACATATGCAGAACATTCTATCCAACAACTACAAAACACAAAAACATTCTCTTCAGATACAAGCACAACAAACATTCCCCAGGCAGAGATATCTGAACTACCATGCTTATCACAGCATTACTAACAGGAGTCAAAATATGGAATCCATGTAAACCTCCACCAGAGATGGATTACTGGATAAAGAATATGTAATACATAGTAGCAATGAAATACACTTCATCCATAAAAAGAATGTAATCCTGTCATTTACATCATTAGTAAACCTGCAGAACATTGTGTTAAATGAAGTTAAACCAAGTACAGAGTGACACATACCATGAGATTTTATTCATGTGTGGAATATTTTGGAATATTTAAAAGATTATCTCATAGAAGGAGAGAGCAGAGTGATGATTATCAGATACTTGGGTAACTAGCAGGAAGACAAGGATGGGTAGATTTTGGTGAAATTACAATTACAATTACAATTACAATTAAATAGGAGGAATAATTGTTAAATGGTCAGAATAAGTAAACAAGTAGAAACAGAAAGCAGATAACTGATTGCAGCTAGGAGATTTTGTGGTGAGAGAATAAGTGGATGAAGACCAAAGAAATGGAGTAGTTTGTTTTATTTTTATTTTGCCGTATCAGGGATTGAGCTCAAGACCTTGTGCTTGCCAGGCAAGTGCTTATTCTACTGAGGAGAAATGAAGAATGACTATGATTGGTTATGGAGCTTCTTTAGGGGGTTGATGAAAATATTGATTGTATTGGTGGTTATACAACTTTGTATACAAACTAAAATTCTATACCTTTTAAAGGGATTGAGTAATGCATGTGTCAGTAAAGATTTTATAATCTTAAGCTTAGAGACATAGATACTAATTTCTTAATGATGTTGTACCTGCCCATAGAAGTCCATTAGGCAATGGCACGTCATCTTGTAGAATCTGTGGGACTGCTTAACATGTTATTCTGAGGTCAGAGTTCAAAAACTTCATAAAAAATAAGTTCAGGCCATAAAAACCTAAGTTGAATAAATTAAAATGCTACTGTTGATGTGAGTGTTGATGAGTAGGAGAGAATAGAGATTTTCTAACTATCTTCAAGCTGAAAGGAAGGCTTGTGTACAACAGGGATCACAATCAGTCACTGTTAGTGATTTCTGGAGATGTGTAAGATCAAGATAAGTGTCATTAATTATACAGATTACCATCAGTTCTCAGTTCTTGAGGCAAAACCTAAATTAGGAAGGGATAAGAAGTAAAGGATTCAATAAAGTAGTGGTCTACAAAGAAAAAACTAGGAGAAAAATATAAGGACTACAGAAATGAACAGTGAATAGCAGGACTGTGAAGATAAGAAAAAAAGAGAATCTCCTAGAGATGGCAAATGAAATTGAGTTCATACGAAAATTCTTTCCAGAATTACTTTACCCAGCCATTCACAATACAGTACTAACTATTGTATGAGGGATGAAAATTAGGTTTATTTCTTACATTGTCTAAAATAGTGGGTGAGGTGGTGAGATAGCTCAGCAGCATAAGAGCCTGCATGGCAAGTGCAAGGTCCTGCATCTGATCTCTGGTACATTAGATAGATAGATAGATAGATAGATAGATAGATAGATAGATAGATAGATAGATAGATAGATAGATAGATAGATAAAATGGCTTCTCTATGGCAGATATACAATAAATGATTATCAAGTGAATGATGCAAGGCACATTAAAGATTATCCACAAGAGAAAGAATGAATTGGGGCAAGCTAGCAACACTCCACCACACAAATTCTAGTTCTGTCCAGTATAGGAAACTCCAAACCAAAATGTTAGAAAAAGAATATTCACTGAATTAATTCACCCAAAGAAAAAGCAATGGGATAACATGAAAATTAGTCACAAGACTCTCAGCCTGTAATTCTTTCATTGCACATAAATAATACAGCAGTAGTAATACTGCATCTTTGATGCCTTTTCTGTCCAGATATTTTGATAACAAATCACCTGATATCTTGATGTAGTTTCTAGCATTATTTGGAATTATGTAAAAAGAGAAGTTTACAGTTTCTTGTCTATTAATGGCCAGTTAAAAATATTTTCATTAATAGATTGTTTATTTTGGTAGAAAATTACCTAAAAATTTCTCTGTAGAAGTGACATTAAGTTCTACAATTTAGTGTCTATATACCAAAGAGTTCAAATTATAACTAATTTATTAACAGTAGCATTCCTCATAGGGTGGAGAGGAATAAGTGTTTCAGTTTGTATAATAATACGAGCAGTGCCTGGAATCCAAGAATATTCAGTGAATGCTATTAACCTGGTTTACATAGAGTGGTCAAAAATGTCCCCAAAATCCCAAAAGGACCAAGAAGTCACAGAGAGTATTGCCTTGCTACTTCTGGAATATTATTCTATTTCTAGAGTTAGACTATGTGAACCAGAGATAGATAGGAAATGCTGCCGAAAACATGTAGATGTCACGCATCCTGAGTGCTGAGCGCCAATGTTGTTTGTGACAAGCAAGTCATCCTCTTCTGGTGTCAACCCCAAACTAACTGATTAATTAGGAAATCAATAGCAAGCATAGCTTCTAGGACAACCTCAGTTCATTTTTGGTTAAGCAAAGAGCTTCCTCATAAACTAATCTCTTTAAAAAAAATCATTGATCAATGCAATTTTCATGCTCCTCATTAACTGTGAAGATGTAAACAAAAGAAATATTTTGTACCTTAAGGAACTGGGAAAATTTCCCTGTTATATGCGACATCAGTCATTCTCAAACTGAGGAGCTTCTAATAGAGGTATATTTCTAGGCCACAACTAAAATGAAAGGTTCCAGATTTCCCAAGTAGCCTCCCCTAAGCATTGTGCTCTTTTTACCTCTATGAGAGATGGAAAAATTTAATCACTTGGCTCTAAAACAGTTGGAGACTCAAGAGAGGATCAGCCGCTTAAACTACCCTCTGCAAATCCCCATGTGAGCAGCCTGGTGACCTTTCTTTCTGTGCCTCTCGGTCCCATCTCTTAACAATTTAATTAGAATTGTGCATTCTCAATTACCCAGAGCTGACAAATGAAATAGATCTTTGTTCTGCTAAGTTCTTGTGTAGACTTTTTCCCACATAAATAGTGCTGAAAAGCAAAAAAAAGAAAGAAAAAAAAGAAATTAATTTCAATAAGTACTCTTTGCACTTCAAATTTTTGTGAGCCAACATGTCATTTTTCTCTCTCTCTCTCTCTTTTTTTTGTGGTACCAGGAATTGAACTCAAGACCCTGTGCTTGCCAGGCAGGTGCTTATTCTACTGAGCTATCTCCCCAGCCTCACTTGTCAATGTTTTATGAAATAAAAATAAGAGTGGAAAACAAATAGAAAGGGAGCAAAGAGATTTATTGAATTTTTGGCTCAGGCATAGGCTATTTTTAGGGCTCCCTCACAAGTTTCCCTCACTAGATAAATGCTTTTAAGATATTGTAACTTAAAATGGGAGGAAATGCCTGACTCCTCAATCACAGCTCCTCATTCTGGAAGACTGGCCATGCGTTGGAACCTTCATTAAAACACCCATGATGCCAAGGGCCCACTTTTTCTTCCTGGAGAGGAACTGCTAAATCGCAGTTACATGGGTTTGCTGCTTCCTTTGCGAGTGCTACAGAAAGTATATAGAGATAGGGGAAAGTCATACCTAGCAGTATGGGAGTAACTGAAGGCTTACATCACTTTGAGCTTCTGTGGCTTCTCTGCTATGCGATGTGAGAGACCCATGGGAACTTCCCAAGGCCTCCTAACGCAAAGCCCTCAGATATGAGCTAACCGCCATGACCCGTGCATCCCTTAGCAAAAGGTAAACATCCAAGTCAGTTCTCTTCCTGATGTGGCGTAGGTCACACTGCACAACTCAGGTGCTGTGTTCATAGACAGTGATTCCTGCCCCTGGCATTCCTGACCCAAGGGCCCCTTTCCCTTCTCTTTGTCCTAAGGAAATTCAAGAGGATCCACTTGCTCTGTTGCTGCTGGCAGTGATGATAACACTAACGACGACACATACATTTTGTGATTACCTACAACACACTGCTTACCTCAGCCACATCATTAAGGAAGTACGAGATGGGGGAAGAAAACCTGGCTAAATACCAAGGACTTTAATAAACCTTGGCCAGTTACTGGTTTGTTTGTTTTTCTTTTTGCCCTTTTAAAACCATGAGTGAATGGAATTGAGTTAATCATTAGGCAATTTTATTTGACTTATTCTCATAAAAGGGTGACAATTGCATATAGAAAATATGCAAGTGAATATTATAATCCAATTTGGCACAATTTTGTCTTTGGATTTCTGTTATTTCTTATTTCAAGGCAAAGACATGGGGATAATAGTTTTTCTCTTACAGGTTTTGAAGACTTAAGAGACCCATTGATGATAGTTTTGGGGGAGATCAGAGTGAGTTGAGAGGCAAAGCGCTACAGGGAGGATGGCAGTTAATGAGCAGCTCTCCAAATCAGACAGCACCTTAAGAATGGCAAGCTGACTTAAGTCCGTCCACTGCAAGTATTTTTAAACTTAACAGTTACAAAGAATCCTGGACTACAACTTGACCACTGGTGATTTTTAACTTAGAAGAAACTCATCCTGCTTAAACTAATGGCCATACCTCTCCAAATCTATGTGAGATTGTTCTTTACAAAACATGGACATTTGTTTCTGAATTTTGCCTAATACCCTTAATCTATAAAAATCTGCCATGGGTGCTACATACTAAAAGAAACTTTGATCTTAATTACTTTTTTCTTTAACTAAAGTTCAAAATGTTTTAAAACATTCATGATTTAATCTTTTCAAATGCTTCCTTTGAAATGAAATATTTTCAAGTAACTTTTGCTAAAATCCTTACATCCTCCACTCCTCAAATTTTATATGATCTAGATGCAATAGAATAATTTAGTATAGGATCTTTTTAATTAAATTTTGAAAATAATCTAAAATGGCATTATAATGAAAACTATTGGTTTGCTACCATAATGATAGTGATTACTAATTTAACTGCTGGAATAATGAGGATTGCTTTTAACAAAAGGTTTTGACAATAATTCCAGGCAATTTCAAATACTTCTTTCATCATTAGATTATTGTCAAAGACTCCAGGATCTAAATAATGCAACCATATATTAGTGTAAAGTGCACACCACATTTTAAGGACTATTATTTTCAATATAATCTATGTGCTTTTACAAAAAAAAGTAGGTTTTTTAATGTGCTTCCACAACTTCACCTGGAATGGCAGAAAGCACAGTTTTTACATCTTCATAAAATTCCCCTTGAATCCCATCCTACTGAGTTCAAAGCACTCAACATTTTCTATACAAGTGATAATCAGTGCTATATGGATGATTTAAGGCAGCCAGATCAGGAAAAAAGTCAGTTAGGCTTTGGTGCAGTACCTTCAGCACTGTCTCCTTTCTTGGCTAAGAAGTATAGATACTGTTTTAGCCGTTGTACACCAGGAGAGAGCCCCTGTAAGAGTCAGAAAGTTGACTTTGGTAGTCAGTCTAGTTGGCACAAAATAACGGCCCTGTTATGAATCAGTGACTGTGGAGACCATCAGTCTCTCAGATGGGCAGTGTCTCATGAAGTTTGGAGGAGGCATGAATAAGAGAAGCTTGTTCTACACCAGAGAACTGAGAGGAGTTTAAGATCATCAGTTAGGAACAAAGCTCAGGAGGAGGGAAGGGGAACGACTTACCTGTAATACTTTGGTCAAATTGTTAAACAGAGCTTGGCCAGCACTCACTTTGTATTTGACGCCTCTGACTGTGCCATTTTTGCTTAAAATGTTGACTCTTCTTGTACCAAAAGCCTTCTCGCTGGCAGCCCTCGCTAGCACCAGCAAGTTATCCTGATCATTCTCCTGCTCGTCGCCTTCTGATCCTGTGTGGCCATTTTGTCCCTCAGAATCACTGAGTCCATCGATCCCACAGATACTGGCACATTCAGAATCCAGAGAGCCCGAGGGCTGCCCGTCTTCATAAACCTCCTTCAGAACTCGCCCGCTGTGAGAGGATGCGATCCGAAACCGGACTTTCCGCGGCCTGTCACTTTCTGGCTTCGTCTCCCTTTTCAGCATGGTTACCTTTTCCCAGCTGAAGAGTTCACATCATTCTGGGTCCATTATTGTGCAAGTGCTCATCTACTTGCACACATGGATATGAGAGCTAAATTCTAAGGACAGTCACCCTCCTATGAAGCTAACATTGAAAGGAGATTCTCAAGAACACACACTGCATCTCTGCTTTTAATAATGAATGTGTGTGTGCGTGCTATGGTTACCTTTAAACTTAAACCTGTAAAATGATCCTGCCCTTTAAATATTAAATAATCATGGTGGACTCTTTAACAGGACGAGTGCAAGACAGTGGTATGCACTTGGAAAAAGTATAGGGCAAGGAAAAGAAAGCCTTAAACTTTGAAGCCAATGGTATGCATTGAAAGAATCTTAGTTGCAGAGATATCTGCACAACTTATGGTCCAGCTGGCGGAGATCAGAGGTAAAATGTGAGCTCAGCTTTGTAGTATATGAGATATCACAGAATTCCCATAGTACTAATTTTTGCTTTCACTCTCACCTGGTGATTTTTTTTATAGGGCAGTGAAAGTGCTACCTGATGCAGGCAGGGATCACAATTAATTCTCACTCAGGTATCATTTTGGCCCCATCTACATTATACAGAATGAATTTTCAATGTATATCTTCATGTTCAAGTAGTCTTGCTAAAGAAGCTTTTTAGTATACTATGAAAAAAAGATAACTTTTGGTTCATTGCACTCCCACTTCTCTTAATAGAAAGCATGATTCTCTTTGATGGAGGAAGCGTTTTAGAAAAGCGTCACTGAATAGAAAGGGAAGAATGGAAAGTGCTCTGGGCCAGCCGGATCAGCCAAAGCATCCAGGAGTTCAGCGCTGGCAGCTATCCCATCCAAAGCACCCATGCGTGCAGCCCAGCCTCCGTACAGTGTGCTTGCCGTGTTTTCTCTCACTTGGGCCAGTGCCTGAGGAACCTCTTAAGTCATGAGGTCATGCTGAAACATGTTGCACTGTAAGCGCTTTAGGCTGTCTGCATCTCCAAGCAGATAATAAGCATCTAACCCTTGTGCAGCATGTGAGGTTTTTAATGTTTAGAGTTTTTGTTTACATTTCCTTGAGAAAATTCTGAAAACACAATGATAACACATTGAAAATAAAAGTCATTACTAGTGTTGTATATTTCTTGCAACAACGGAAGTGCTTGAAATTACATTGCCTAGTCTATTTCATTTAAAAACAGAGGGAACATGTGGTACAAGGTAAAAAAAAAAAAAAAAAAAAAAAAAAAAAAAAAAAAAAAAAAAAAAAAAAAAAAAAAAAAAAAAAAAAAAAAAAAAAAAAAAAAAAACATTTTATATGAAAATGCCCAGCCTTTCAGAATACATAGTAATGAATGCACAGGGAATGGGTATTAACTGAAAGAAAGAAAAAATTGAAATTATATATTTCAGTTTTTATTTTGTCCTAAACTCCTCATTTAATCTATAAAGTGACTCTTGTCATTGGAAAAGCAAAAAGCCATGACTCACCACCTAATGTGCTATCCTCAGAACTTTGGTTTTGATACAGGATGCCTATCCAATGACATTAGAAGAAAAGACCTAATTACTATCCATGGGACTGGGAAAACAAGCTGTTTCTATAAGTTTTCTGCTTATAGATACTAAACCCTTCTTAACTAATATAATCCATCCATTAAATTCACAACTCAACTATTATTTTGAAGTGTAAAGAGTTTCTGATCAGAAATACACATGTAGTGCATTTAAGAAAATGTTCTTTGTAAACAAAACTTTAACTACATTACATAAAAGTGATGAATAAATTTTTAGTTTAGAAATCAGTGGTTATGAGCAGGGGCTATGCATACCTATTCTTGCTTGATTTCAACCTTGATCTGTCATTCTAAGAGTAATCATGAGAAAATTGTTTAACGTTTGGAAGCTTCAGTATTCCTATCTGTCATATAGTAGTTTCTGTTTCATAGAGTTCTTGGAAGGACTAAATAGAATAATAAATATGAAGTACTTAGTGTGTTCCTTGCCAAAGAAGATCTATAGTTATTAGGTGCCTAAACTGGCTAAATATCCACATTGTTAGGAAAACAGTGAGACAAATGCAACCAGACAAACATAGCAAATGCTGATGTGGAATCAAGTCATCCCACGCTGTTTCCCATTTCTGGTTCCTGATTGGAGGACTTAGCTGTGAACCAACCTGCCATCTCTTAAGATCCCAGAGAAGGCCTCCCGCTTGCAACAGCTCCCTTCCCTGTGTACATCTGCATATGGAGTGATTATCACACCTTAGTGAAGCATATCTGAGGGCCAGGGATTTCAGGGTTGGCTCCCACACGTCTCCACAGATCCTGGGGGCACATGGGCTGTCAGGGTTCTGGGGCTGCTCAACTATGTATTTAATGGGTGCCCAGAATTCCTTGTAAATAATTAGCAAGATTCTTTAAAATTTCACACACCTCAAGATGAAAGACCAGGAGTCCCCTAAGCAATGATCAATGTTATCATGTCTGCACCTTGTACAACAAAAAAACACTATGAAAATAATATGCAATGTATTAATTATTGAATCTGTTCTACTAATTTGATTTGAAACTGTCTCATTGCTATTTGTTCGTCAATAAAATTATGGAAATAAAAAAATAAAAGAAAGGAAAAAAGGGGGCCAAGAGATGTAGAGAGCCAAGGGAAGGAAGGAGATGAATGAAGATGCGTGATGTACAGAATGAGTGTAATCACAGTGCACTGCAAACGTGTTACAAAAATAAAATATGAAGAGATCCTTCAACCATATATATATAACAGATATATGTATATATATCTGTTATATATCTGTTACATCTATTGCTGTTTCCCCAGGATCAAGAAAACTGCCTAGTACACAAAGTGTGCTGGCTTAACGCACAGAAGGGAAAACTGAGGTGCAAGAAGTGAACAGTGCTTGCTAAATAGCAGATCCAAAACTTGAATTCTGGACTATCTTCAAAGCTAATGTTCTTCATCACAAGCCTAAGCCAATAAACTCTGACAAGCAAAATTAAAAGTACTTATAGTTGGGGAAAAAAAGAAATCAAAGAACAAAAAGTCCAGTCAGCTACTTATGCACTGTAGATTTGATGAGACTGTCACCACCTTACAAATGCTAAATGGCCTGAATAGCTGGTCCTCTTGGCTCCAAGTGGCAACAAGCTCAAAACTAATTTTCTAGCATGAAACAAAGGTTTTTCTTTTTCCTATTAAATAAAGAGTTGTGTCTAAGCTTTTTTTAAGCTGTAAAGAGAAAAAGTGAGTCCTTTCAGATCCTTTTTCAATCATCAGAATGTAGAATACTTATATACATGCCTTATGCTTAAAAAAAATTCTTAACAAACACTGCATCCATTCGCTAGGATATTAGTGTATAAATTCTATACATTAATCTCTATAAGTAAATAATAAATGAATTATGCATGGTTTTATCCTACCTATGAGAAGTTTACATTTTAAAAGTCTGATTCGAGTCATTCCAAAAGCAAATTCAATTGATTGCCATGGAATGGTGAAAATTTCAAACAGGATAAATGAAGAAAGCACTTAAGAATTAAGTGTTGTATTAAGACAGAACCAGATATACTCAAAATATCCTACTATATACAACAAAGATCCAGGTGTATTCCCTGAGATGCTGCTAGAATCAGTATAGAAACAAGAAACAGGAAAGTAGAGTCCAATGCTAGAAGTGTCAGCCTAGCAGGCTGAGGACAAAGCCCAGCCATAGAACGCTTGCTTAAAGCAAGGGGTGCATGGGATTCAGCCTCCAGCACCACAAGGAAAAAAGAAAGGAAGGGAGGGAGAGAGGACAGGTGTGGGAAAGGGAAAGAAAAAGGAAGGAAGACAAAGAAAGGAGGAAGAAGAAAGAATGTCAGCCTGAAAAAATTTCTATAATTTAGATCTCAAGATCCATATGGTACAGGCACGGTCACTACATGTTGTTACTTAGAGGCAGTGGAAACTTGAAGTGCAGCCTGAGAAGTCTTCGGGTCACTTGGGTGCCACTAAAGGGAATAAGAGGACCCAATTTCTCCCGCATTCTCTCTCACTTCTTTGCCTCACCACATGCCGCTGCCCCAGGGCTATACCACAGGCCCATTAACGAGGGGCCCAACAGTTATGGGCTGGAAACCTCAAAGCTCTGAACACGAAAAAGCCTTTTCTCTACATAAGATACCTTGGACATTTATTATGTGATCCAAAACTAACATCAAAACTGAGAACAGTTTTCCAAAATAGTGGCAGATTTCATAAAAATGTCAGTGCTGAAAGTGGTAGCTCACAAGTGTGATACTGAGTGTCAGGTTTTGTTTTGTGCTTAGAATGTGCCGGAAGCATAAGATTTTTAACAACTTCCAAACCTTATAGATAAAATGGGAAAATGCTCAGTGATTACCATAGATAATTTTTTCACTTTTTTTGTTTGTTTGTTTGTTTTGAGACAGGGTCTTGCTATGCAGTTTGGGCTGGCCTTGTGCTTACTTTTGTAACCCCCAGGCTGCTCTGGAACTCCAGCAATCCTCCTTCTCAACCTCTCAAATGCAGTGATTACAGGCATGTACCACCATGCCTTGTTTTTTAGTCATTTTTAAATTGATGGAAAAGTAGAGTATCAATCAAAATTTGCAAAGCTGACTGAAAAAAAAAAAATGGCATACTATTGCCATTTCTGACCTAACATAGATTTCTTGTCATGGCTGAAATGATCTTTTTTAAATCACTAAATTTTAGTCTATATAATTTTTTTCCCCAGAAACAGGCATAAGTTTAAAATGAGCAGATTTATTTTTTTTTCCATTTATTTTTATTTTATTGAAATACAAATGTCAATCAGACAGTTTCAAAACACCATAACCATACAGAGTCGATGAAATAATACATTGCAAACTGTTTTCATAATGTTTTGGTATTGTACAAGGTGCATACATGATATTATATTTACAGGTATTTATGTGGCTGAATTATATCACAGATTCAAT
>PVKA01006513.1:0-83211 GCA_004027165.1 Ctenomys sociabilis | reverse complement strand
GTGGTGATTCCCATGCTGAACCCTCTGATCTACAGCCTGAGAAACAAGGATGTGAAAGATGCTCTCAGGAAAGTGCTGAGCTCTAAAAGGCTCTCCTCAAAAAGGTAAAATTGAAAGAGCTCAGAGTTTTACAGGGAAGTATAAACAAGAACGTATGGGGTACAGAGCCCAAAAGAACACTAAGCATCTGGGTTTGTTAGTGAGTCCTTGTCAACTTATCTTTATGTATATACAGTGCACAAAAGTGGAAATGAGTATTCTCAAAACCTGTAGTCTACTTTTATTTCAACACATGAAATTTTAAATTGATGAAGATGATTGTACTTTTAAGACTCAGGTATCTAACTTAATGTATAATTTCATTAGCTTAATCAAGAACTCAAAAGAGACATACAAATTTCTCTGCTCTTAAAGGAAATGAGGGGCAAGTGAGATGGCTCAGTATACTAAGCGCTTCCCTGGCAAGTGCAAGGGCCGGAATTCAATCCCTGATTCCCCCCCCCCGAAAAAAAATTTGAACTGTAATAGCTATTTTTCAAATAGAACGAAAAAGAACACTCCCTTGGCAGAAAGTATTCATACAAAATCTGCCTCCCACAGATGCATGTATACTATTAATATCTTTATTTTCTTATTTATCATTTTGGTGAGGCATTGCTATATACAGACTTTTGGGGGACAATAACATTGTTTCAAGGGCTGCCAAAATAGCTCAGTGGATTAAAGTGCCTGAAAACTGGAGCAGGGGATGGGGGTTTGATTACCAGGCCTGCTGTGCAGGTCGCACCCCTAGGGCGTGATGAGACAGCAACTGAGATTGGGCATGGTAGCAAGCACCTGTGATCCCAGCTCTTGGGAGGCCGTAGACAGGAGGATCACTACAAATTTGATCTAGTAGTGAGACCCTGAACACCCTGTAGACCCTTCCCTAAAACAAAAACAAATCAAACGAAAGAAACACAAATATGTTCAAAGAAATTTCAGGAGGAATTTAACTGGATGGAAGGTATAAAACTGAGAAATAGAGACACTCTGACTTGTTCATGACACTAGGGCTTGACTTGTGCATCTTTTTCTTGATTCTTGGGTAATCACTTGTGCCTCTGCCAGGACAAGTCTTTTGTCATTTGGTTCAGAGTCTTATTTTACATTTAAAATAAAAGAAAAGCACTCATCACAGAACTTAGTCAGAAAGTAGCTTAAAATTATCTGAACTATTCATTCATAGACAGTTTGCTATGAAAGCTTTGGCACATAACTTCTGTGAAACTGTCACCTTCACAAAGGACTGTGTAGTGCAGAACTACTGCAAAAACATGCTTGAAATAATAAATGAAAATGAGAGTCAACAACAAAAATTTAAAACTTCTTGAAAGCATGTGGTAATAGTCAATCTTGCATAACTATACCTGTTAATCTTTTTTTTTTTTTTTTTTTTTTTTTTTTTTTTTTTTTTTTTTTTTTTTTTTTTTTTTTTTTTTTTTTTTTTTTTTTTTTTTTTTTTTTTTTTGTGGAACTGGGGATTGAAACTCAATCCCTTGCACTTGCCTGTCACTGCCATTCTACTGAGCTGTCTCCCCAGTCCCTTATATCTGTTAATCCAAGCAACATATTTGATGATAAAAATGGATAATATATCAATCACAGTTAATCAGCTATTCTTCTTTTAGATATCTGTAATGTATATATTATTACATGTTACCCTGTTGCTATCTTTGCTTTTCTTTCTCTTGCTTTTCTTCTTACTCTGCAAAACAAAAGAAAATTATAATAAAAAGGAATAACATTTCTGACTCAGACTTCTGTATATGTACCTATAGATTCTACCTTACTGTTGACCCTATATCTGACTGAAAATAAAATATTTACTGTCATTTATAAAAGGAAAACTTGCTTTGTCTTTACCTATGTACTTGTACTTCATAAAATGTTTTAATGACCTATCTGTATTTATCTGTGCCCCATCTCTTTATTCTGTTCTGAGTCATATGTATCTCTGATACTTTATTTATATTTTTGTCAATTTCTACATTTACAATCACTTGTTAAATTGAAGGTTCTATACATATATTTATGTTATGTTAGAAAAACAACAGTTTTCAGCTCTTCAAAAGTAGGATTACTGTTTGGACTCTGACTTTTGCTTTTTCATGTATTTTAACTACTTTTGTGCATGTTGAAGCATTGTCTGATTCTGCTATCCTCATGGCTTCTTTGTGATTAAATTTTGCAATGTCTTCTCACTGACATTTTTTGTTTTGTTTTGTTTTGTTTTGAAAGACAGTGTTTCACAGTGTAGTTCAGGCTGATCATGAACTCCCTCTGTACCCAAAGCTGGCCTCAAACTCATGTCCCTGCTCCTGTCTCAGTCTCCCAAGTCCTGGGATTCCAAGCATGCACCACACACTCAGTCCACTGACACTTATGTTTTCAAAATAAATAACTTTTTATAGCTAACCAAGGACACAATGTTATCTTCACTATTAATTCTAATTTATATGGGCAAAGATGTTAACACAAAAAAATATGTCCCAGACTAAATTAATTGTGTTAGGGTTTCATATGTCTAAACTTTTATCAGGAAGAAAATGAAACACTTCATACATTATTACAAATGTGTACTACACCTTCATATGTCACCCAAGACTTTCATTTCATAACTATTTGATGATTGGACCAAAGAACATGATGGAAATAGTATAAGCAGAAGTCCAGAAGATTCGGTAGTACATGTGATCTACTCCTGCTAGAGCAATTAAAAAATTTCAACAATACATACATTTTGTTTTTGACATGAAGAATATCAGCATTGGAGCAAATACTGCAGGATACAAAGGTGTGTTCTGCTTAGTAACTTTTTATAGATGCATCCATTCACTCTTGAGAAATGCAGGAGGAGAGTCACACAGAGAGGATTCACCAGAGCACCATCTTATAGTTGGAGACGAAGCCACATGAGTGCATAGACAGAGCATAAGATAACACCATGACCAAAGTAATGATTGCAAAAGCACAGAAACGGTGGCTATTGGAAAATAAGATGCTTCAACTGAAAGACTCAGAAAAAGATTTTCATAGCAAATTTCACACCTGTACAATGTTTTATATATAGCTATGGTAAATGTAAATCTAGGAAAAGAAGAAGTTAATGAAACAGGACATAAATGGGTGGGTCCATAAATCAGTATAGGCAGATAATAGATGATACTTATGGATACTGAAATTTGTGAGAATGTGTGGGACACTGAGTCTGGTGGAGAAGGCTTTGGTGCTCAGTTTGAGAGACTCATGTATAAGTGTCTGGAACTCATTCAGAATTTCAAACTATTGAACATTTTGGTCCTTAAAGAATGCACTTTTTAAATCTAGATTACAGTTATTTAAATCATTGCTTTTGGGAAGAGATATTACACTCATGTGGTCCAATTTTCCTTCTTTCACCCAATTATGTGAAAAAAATCTCTGACAGAAAATATTGCATGCATATTTAAACAAATGCACAAAGATAAACTGAGTTGTCAAAAGCATTGTTTTACTGACAGTGCAGCACAATTAATTTATGGGCGAAAGCATAATAAAGTATAATCAAAGTAAAAGTAAATGGTGATGGATAAGATAATAAAATTTTTTGAATCTTTTAGAAATTGGTATTTACGAGGGAATTAGAGAAAAGGTATACTAAATCAGAAGTAAAAATCACTCTTGTGTGAATAATATTGTATTCCTTTTATAGAATGCTTGAGTTTTGTTAATAATGAAAGACACCTTACTGGTTGATTTTTCCAAGGCTGAGCTCCTGCCAGTAACTATGAGAACACAGTGCCAAACAGAAGCAGCCTTATCTTCCACACAGATGAAGACACGTTGTGTACATATCCTTAACAAGAATGTAAGGAAGAATCCAGGGAACTGACATCTGAATTAGTCTCTTTTTGCTAGTTATGGTTATGTAGTACAGAAGCAATTAACCTGTACAATGAGCACAGACATTTATTTAAGAATGCTCATTAAATAAATAGCTCCAGGTGTGTGCCACGATGCCAGGTTTCAGGGCTGGTACAGCATGTGGCACCAGGGATTGAAGCCAGATCCTTTTGGTTGTCAAGCAGGTACTTAGACCACTGAGGTATCTCCCCAGCCTGAGAACAGATTTTTATAGTATCAAGCACCCAATCTGTGGTGATTTGTTACAGTGCTCTTAGGAAACCAACAGAGTGTTTATATATACAATACCTATTCAAAATGTCTTTGAACTAAAGGAGGAGCTATTTTTACAGTGTAAGTCATCATCTCCATTAATCTTGGGAAGTAAGACTGTATCATCCATGAACCACCAGTCAGTAATAACAACAAAACTTATGTGATATATACACTATATATGGGCCACTATACTTAGAGATGCCTGGACATCAAGCTCTCTAAAGAATGTCGCCAATTTCTTCAGTGACATTCCATGGAAGGTCTATGAGTTAGGTAAAAGCCTAAGTATCAGATAAAGATGACTGAGTATAAGAGCTGAGCTACAGCAAAATAGAAATTTATGTCATAAAATGTCATTGTGATTGTCATACTACAAGATTCTGTATAGTTTTTAAATTATTTTATTTTTAAAGAATACAAGAATGTGATTAAAAAGAAAAAGAATTAGAAATGATACAAGATTGCATTAAATAAAGTAATAAGAATTCAACAATAAAAATAAATAACTCCACCCACAATTTGTCATCATGGAAACAATATCAATGAAAGGGTGAGAACACACTGGAAGACATAGCCTTCTTGTTCCCTAAATTCTTGGCCATCTGAACACAGAGGACCATGGATAGCTTTTAGGGTGGTATGATTCTGTGAAAGGGTAGTGAAGGACCTACTGGAAATTATCACTTGGACAGTCCTTTATCAGAAAAGACTGAGAGATCTACAATATGAAGACGTATGATGCAAGAGGCCACTTATTTTTGAAGGACTTAGGGAACCAGTGCAATGATGGGTCCCAGACACCTGGATGTGTTGTTTTCCTTTGAATTCTGTGACTTGTAAGTTATGAATATGGCTTTGTAAGCAAACATTTGGAAGGTCAGATTAAATTTGAACTTTAGACCAAGAAGCATAATTTCTTGTTTTAGTTAATAAGCGTAATTTCTTTTTTTAGTTAGTCACAGATTACTTGACCAGAGCATTATCTACTCTGGGAATGGTCAATTTAGGACACATCTAATGCTCTAGAGCAGTGGTAGCCAATTTATTTGTGGAAATCGTTTGTAAGCCATTTCCATAGATACTCAAATGTATTTAATTACAGGAACTTATTTCTTTCCAATTCTGAAATTCTTTAATTCTACAAGAACAATGTTTTATTATAAATATATCCTATGGAATATTTCAGACTTAACCTTATCTTTCTGAAATTTAGATTGAAATAGGATCCTTCAATTAATGTGCAGATCCTACCAGAAGAATACCACTCAGGGAAATGTGAACAATCTCTGTGTAATAAGTATTCTATTCTCATGAATGAATTTATGTGTGGTTAGATCCTAATGTTACCATCTCTTTCCTTGAGAGGTAACAGAGAGACACTGAAAGCTCTAGATAACTTTACAAAAGAAAGAAGAGCATAAGCAAACAGTGTCATTGTCTATATGCACAAAAAATTTCCATAATTACACCTAAATGGAAATCTTCCTCGGAATGGTGGTTTATATGCATGAACTTAACTCTACTAACAACAAATCTGTGGCTCTATATTTTCAGTTTTTATACTTTAATAATATAAACACTATTTTAAACTGAGTCAAAAGAAATTAAATATTTAATATGCAAGCCAATATTTATCAAGCTAAATGTGAAGATATCAATTTGTTATACAGCTAAGAGCCTGACATTAATGAAAACATTTTAGTGCCAGTGGAGGAAACTGAAATTACTGATTATCTGATATTACTATTTTATCAGGCAACACATGGCTTCTTAAATATTCACTTTGATCATCTATAAAAATAAACATTTGAATGGATTAACTTTATTCATCTATAGTCAGAAGCAGTTAGTGGTTTTGATAACTTACATAAATACAATAAGGAATCATTAAATGCTAAGCTAATAATTATATTATGCCCAATTATAACTGTAAGTTATTTCAAATACTTCTACTTTTCACTACCAATTATAGTATTAATGTGACAGGTTATTTTATTTCTACTTTTTTGTTTGCCAAACTCATGGCATTCAGTGACATTTGAATGTTTCTCACTGGAATTTCACTACTTGTTACAATCCAAATAGCTCAAAGTAATAATTGTACTTATATGGCTAGAATTATCCTTTAGAAAATTTTAAAAATATTTAAGAAGGTAACTTGTATGGGTGGGCATATTTGTTGAACTTCAGTTACTTCTACTTTGGTATCTTAGGAATCGCAGGGTAAATAAAAAGGCTACGATGTCTCACCATGTATTCTGCAGAGGGGAGAGTTAAGCATGGTCTATGTGTTAATCATTTCCCATATTTTATTTCTAAGATTACTTTCAGAACTCACAAGAAGGAAACATGTTTCTGACAGACAGAAATAGAACTTCTGAGGCCACATTCACCCTCTTGGGATTCTCAGATTACCCGTAACTGAAGGTTCCCCTCTTCTTGATATTTCTGGCCATTTACAGTTTCAGTGTGGTAGGAAATCTTGGGATGATTGTGATAATCAAAATTAACCCCAAGTTGCACACCCCCATGTACTTTTTCCTCAGCCACCTCTCACTTGCTGATTTTTGCTATTCTACTATCATTGTTCCTAAAATGCTGGTGAACCTCATTGTGGAGGACAGAAGCCTTTCTTTCTCAGAGTGCATGGTGCAGTTCTTTGTCTTCTGCACCTTTGTAGTGACTGAGTTGGTTCTGTTTGCTGTGATGGCTTATGACCGCTTTGTGGCCATGTGCAATCCGCTGCTCTATACAGTTATCATGTCCCAGAAACTCTGTGCCCTGCTGGTGTTTGGATCATACGCATGGGGAGTAGTGTGCTCCTTGACGCTTACATGTTCTGCTTTGAGATTATATTTTCGGGGTTTCAACACAATCAATCACTTCTTCTGTGAGCTGTCCTCGCTCATCTCGCTGTCTTGCTCTGATTCTCACCTCAGCCAGCTGCTCCTCTTCACTGTGGCCACCTTTAATGAGATAAGCACACTGCTCATCATCCTCGCCTCATATGTGTCCATTGTGGGCACCACCCTGAAGATGCTTTCAGCACAAGGGCACAGAAAAGTCTTCTCCACCTGTGGGTCCCACCTAACAGCCATCGCCATCTTCCATGGCACCATCCTGTTCCTCTACTGTGTGCCCAACTCTAAGAACTCCAGGCACACAGTCAAAGTGGCCTCAGTGTTTTACACAGTAGTGATCCCCATGCTGAATCCCCTGATCTACAGTATGAGAAATAAAGAAGTGAAGGACACGGTCTATAAAATAATGACCACAATTTTTTTTTTCATGTTGATTAGAAGTAGTTGTATACATGTCATTTGCCTATTTCACAAAAAAATTGATTTCTGAGAGAAAACCTCTATGTCAAGAATGCATTCTGTGTAGTGGCTTGGAGCTTTCAGAAAAATAAATTCTGCAATAGAATGAATACGAGTTTTGGGTCAGAGAAAGTGCGTGTCTTGGATTGTGCATTCCACAAACATGTTTCTTTGTCTACACAATGATATGGTGTAATCTAGTTCCTAGGTTTATGATGTGGAAAAAATGCCACCCTCACTGTATGCTGTATCTAAGCATCTGGGGAACTGTTGTCACTTTTTAATTTCTGTAAACTCCATTTAGGTGAAATAAACAAATAGCTGTTTTGATAACAGAGAAATTGCTGGCACCTAGGGAAATGAGGAATGGCCAGGGAGGTGGTGAGAGGCATGTTAGAGTCATTAGAGGTACAGGACGGAAGTTTTCATGGCTGCATGATTCAACATCTTTTACGTTAATTTTATGGAGAAACTAATAGTAAGGAGAAAGTTTCAAAACAGGTTAGGAAGACCGATTAAATAATTAACATATTGCATATTATTGTTTTGTAGTAGTTATTCATAGTACAAGATGCAGACATGATATCTTGTTCAAACACTATTAGTACAAATCATTCTTCTCACCGCATTAAGAGAAAGTAGCTGTATATCTAGCCTAATTTATATATATATATTTTTTTTTCACTACAAAGTGGTCCTTCATTTATATCCCTCTTTTTTGTTTATTTTTGTCAGAGATGGGTATTCCATTGCCATTTAAATATTGCACATGAGTGAATTCAGCAAAATAACCCAATAAAGTCCAGTAGTTCATAATAGTAGTGGGTTATCTATAGGAGTGGTAATAACAGAAGTTGTTGACTGAGCCTTTTACAGCTCAGCATACGAATATGGCTTTACTCTTTATACCTCATTTTAATACTTTTCTACTGAATGGTTAATATAGGACTGTCCTGCTACAATGTTGTATATGGTTAGATTTCTAAATTTCTGTATAAAATATATAATTGTTTATTTCTATTTTTAATTTTTTTAAAAATTTTTTTCTTCACATTCTGTATTGATTTAAATTTTAACATATGAATGCTCGATGGAAAGTATCTATTCCAAATTATGTCTAAAATGTTTGATATTCAGACAGTGAGGTTAAGCTCAACTGCTTATGTTGTAGGGTAATAATATCATTAAGCTTCTCTTCCGTAGCATTAACAACTTAAGATTTCAGACCAAAAATTAGAGAAAAAGAAGGGCTATAATAGCCAACATTTTGACCCTAGCCATTCAAAGTCAGTGAGGACTCAGGACGTAAGAGAACCTGTACTGTAACATTCTGTAATTCAGTGGTGTCCCAAATTTCCTGATCAAGGAGATTATGGGGCCACAGAGGAAAGGCATTGATGATGTATAACACACCTAAGGAGAGTCACCTAGAAGGAAAACATTCTCTCGGGCTTTCACAGAGAGCAAATTGGTAAAGCAATGGCTGTGACTAGTCCACATGGCTGACACTGACAAAGGCTCTATAAAGTGCAGTACAGGGTTTAAGCGAAAATGCTGAAGGGATTTTCCTGACCTTGTCAGATACAAAAGTCACATTTTAAAAGGAATTTCGAATTTTTCTAGAATGGATCAATGATTGCTAAGTCACATATTTGAAAGTGGGGTACAGACTTCTGTAATGTACCATGACATCTGGAAAGAAGTAAGTTTCACTTGAAATAAAACAAGTATCCTGGTATTTCCTGAGTTGAGTAGTCTTGAAAATTATTGAGCTATTCCTACAGAAATTACTTATACTTTATGTCATTTCATGTGTATCTTTGTGAAATTTTTTGTTTTTTTTTATACCACCAAGATTAAAGGTTCTTTCTTTCTTTTAAGGGACACAATCCTCAAATATTTAAATTATAGTATAGATTTCCAACAGATAATGGCCAATATAACACTGATATCCTCAGTATGAGGTAGAATGTGTGTAGCTCAGATTTGCTAGCTAAAATTAGATTTTTATTTGAAGATGAAAACTGACATATTTTATGAGCAAAATTTAGTATAAGGGTAATGTCAAAATCATTTCTCTCAGTCACAAAATGTTCAGGTTCCATGTCTTTCTGGGGATTTATTCCATTAAATGTGTTTTCCTCTTAGTTCTGAGAAATCGTTGGTGTTTTCCATTTTGTCACACAAGTTCTTCTGTGACATCCTTGATTTGCTTGACAGGGTGAAGAACAACAAATAGAGTTTTTTTCTCTCTATCTCTTCTCTGTTCTTTCTACTCATCTGTTTTCCTTGTTGAATCCAGAATTTAATATTACAGCAGAAGTCATTGTCACTGTCATTTAATTTCATCAAATTGATTAATGTGTATGAAATATGCTTATTACAAAATACAAACACACAGATTTTCTCGGCTCAACAAAGAAGACTGATTTCTTTTTATTTGCTTTGGATTTATCATAGATTATTTTTAATAGCACAAAATGGAAAACAGATTTCCAATTGATTTTTCCTTGTTTAAATCTAAACTAACTAAATAACTCAGCTTTTATTTATTTGTTACTTATTTTGATCAGGTGGATGTGGAAAACCATTATTCTAAAGTTCTGATCCTGAGGCCAGTGAGATAGCTCAGTAGACTAAATTGCCTGCTTAAGCAAGGTTAGGCAAGCACAGAAACTATGGTTAAAACCCTGGCACCACGTGCCAAGCCAGACCTAACCCCAGGATGGGCTGAGCTGGCCAGAATCTGGGCATCGTGGCCCACACTTATAATCCCAGCACTGGGGAGCCTGAAAGCAGGAGGATCATCACGAGTCTGAGCTGTGTAGTGAAACCCTGAAACAATCAAATACCTTAAAATGAAATAAAATAAATCCTGATCCTCACATATTTTTTTTTCTTAATTCTTTAATTTCCTGCAATATACAGAGGCAGTCCTTGCAGTCCACATTCTCGTCATTCAGTTTTTATTCTAAGGGTAAAGGAAGCCACGGTTTGTGCCTTTTACATGGTCTGGGAGGGCAGAGACCAACCGTCCTCAAATCCACAGACTGTAGCCCTAAGGCAGGGATGGCCCTTAGCACCATTTACCCCAAACAATTTTTTGAAAGATCTTGGGAAACTTTCACTTAGAACATTTAAACAAAACATAATTTCTTTTAGTGCTTTTTTTTTTTTTTAAATGGGGAGTGAACACAGAGCCTTATTTCATTATTTATTTAGTTCATCCAGCTTTATTTAGTTCGTTATTTAAGTAGTCTAGAGTTATAAAAGGAAAATAATTTAAAAAATGTGTTCTCCATTTTATGCTTATAGTAGGACTGAAAACTTGTATGAAGATTTTCTATTGGGGCACTATATTTAAAGCTCTTTTTACCCTGGGGCCCCAGACCCAGCGCATCTCGGCCAGTGAGTGAGGGCTCCAGACCCACCGCAACAGAAGGACCTTTCCCAGTGATCCCCTTTTCCTAGTGATCCCCAGTTCCACCCTGAGGCCCCAGACACAGCGCAGCTAGACCGTACACCCACCAAAGGCCAGGACCGCCTGCCTAGAGAGCTACCTGCCTGAGAAATGAGGGCCAACTCCAGCAACTTTCCAGATACCTGACCCAAAGCCAGCCAAGATAGTGGGAATTTTTACTACTAACACTGCATCCTGGTTCATGCTCCCTGACCAGGGAATCAACAGAGGGGCCATGGGAGCTGCAGCAAAAGTGAACTGAACACAACAGCTAGATCCCAGACAGGCATAACTGGATAATCTCAAACTTAATAGAAGGACACCCTAAGGTTATAGCTGCACCAAAGCTATACATCAAAGGTCAGATGTCAGTGCTATACAAAATTACAAAGACAAGGAGAAAAATGCAATCTCAGACCTCGAGTCCACCAGTAAGTGCACAGGACACTAGCTCAACTGAAATGAATGAATTAACAGATACAGAAGGAATGGAACAACAGCAAAAAGGCATAGAGGAACTCGGATGAAAATTCCTGAAATAAAAAATAAATATCTGAATGTATAGCATCTGAAATAAAGAATCAAATCCAGAAATATCTGGGGTAAAACCAATGCTCACCCAGAACAAGTGCAGAGAGCACTATTCCAGCTGAAGCATATGAATTAACAGCATCTGAAGCAAAGACAACATCAGAAATGTCATAAGGAACTGAAAGCAGAAATAATTTCTGAAATGAAAAAAAGAATTCTTTGAAAAAAAAGAATTCTTTGAAATCATAGCATCTGACATACAGAAACAAATCTGGAAATATACAGAGGAAACCCAACTGGGAAGAAACTGCAGAAAAAGAATTAATAACTACCTCTAAAGAAAACATGGATAAAAAAAGAGGAGATCAGAAATATGACAGATTCCGTGAATGAGCAAAACAGAAAAGAAACAGAATGCATAAAACAGACTCAAAGACATACAGAAGAATAAAATATCAATCATGAGTTTACAAAACCGTTTGAGTGAAAGCAAAGACAGGGTTACAGATCTTGAAGATGCTGGTGCAGCTAGTGAAAAGGTAAGAAAGGATGTCTTAAAAACAATGAGAATGCAAGAAAAAATAATCCAATGCCTGCAAAATGACACCAGGATGAACAATGTGAGATTAATAGGCATCAATGAGAATAAAGGAATCAATACAAATGATATAAAAAGAATATGGGCAGAAGTATCACAGAAAGTTTCCCAAATATGAGGAAAAAAATCCAAAATTCAGGTAACCAAAACATACAGAACGACAAATAACTTCAACCGAAGTAAAAATACACCGAGACATATAATAGTCAAGATCCCAGAAAACCAGCACAAGAATAATATACTGAAAGCTGCTAGGGAGAAGAAGCATATCACACTCAAAGGCAAACTCATCAGAATTACATCCGACTTCTCTATACAAAAAATGTAGACAAGGAGAGCATGGACCAGATTTCTTAAAGTCCTATATGAAAACAAATTCCATCCCAGACTATTATACCCTGCAAAACTCTCTTTCAAGTTTGGTGGAGAAGTGAAATACTTCCACAACAAAGAACAAAAGAATTTCATGATGACAAAGCCATCCCTACACAGGCTACTGAAAGAGGTTCTAGAGAGAGACCACAATGACCAGAACTTCACTAATGAAAATGGGAGGAACCAATTAAACAGGACAAACAATTAAACACAGGATATAAAGGAGTTAACAACAGCAGGTAAATATCGTGACAAAGACATGTCAACACATTTATCATAACCATCAATGTAAATGGACTGAATTCACCAATTAAGAGAAATAGACTGGCACAGTGGTTTACAAAACAAAATCCAACAATATGCTGTGCAAAAGAAATGCACTTGACTCAAAAAGACATTGATAGGCTCAAAGTCAAAGGATGGAAAACAATACTAGATGTCCCAGCACCTCAGAAAAAAGCAGGAGTAGCAATTCTCTTGTCAGACAGTCTCAACTTCAAACCAAGAAGGATCAAAAGACACAAAGAAGGCCGCTACATATTGGTCAGGGGAATAATTCAAGAATAAGAGGTAACACTCATAAATATTTATGCACCAAACACAGGAGCACCCAACTATGTAAGACAAATATTTATGGACATGAAAAAACCTAATATCTAAGACCACAATGTTAACAGAAGACGTTAACACCCCTTATCTCCAAAAGATAGGTCAACCAGACAAACAATTAACAAGTATATTGGAGAACTGAACCAGAGCTTGGAACAAATGGACCTGGTAGACATATACAGAGTATTCCACCCAACTACAGCTGAATACACAATTTTTTCAGCTGCACATAGGTCATTTCCAAAATAGACCACAGGACTAATACATACAAGAAAACATAAATTATCCCATGCATATTATCTCACCATAGTGCAATGAAACTGCAAATAAATGACAAAAGAAACCAGAAAACCCCAGTAAATTCATGGAAACTAAACAACACCATACTCAGCAATCAATGGGTCACAGATGAAATTCAACAAGAAATTCAAAAATATCTGCAATTCAATGAAAATCCAAGCACTACTTACTGGAATTTATGGGACTGGATAAAAGCAGTTCTTATAGGAAAAATTGAAAGGTATGAACTCACACATTAAGAAAATCGAACAGGAACAAATAAACACCATAATGTTGCACCTCCATCATCTAGAAAAGGAAGAGCAAACGAAACCTAGAGCATAAAGACGGGAAAAATTCACAAAGATTAGAGCAGAAATTAATTCAATTGAGATGAAGAAAAGAGTTCAAAGAATCCACAAATCAAAAAGTTGGGGCTTTATATGACTAAATAAAGTTGATAAGCCTCTAGACAAACCTCATCAAAAAGAGGAAAGAAAAAATTCAAGTAGAAGCAATAAGGAATGAAAGGGGTGAAATCACCACAGACCCAGAGGAAATTCAGCAGATTTTAAATAGTTACTTCGAGAATCTTTATGCTCGCAGAATAGAAGACAGAAGAAATGGGCTGATTCCTCAAAAGGTACAAATTACCAAAATTGAACCAAGAAGATAGAACAACTCTCAATAAACCAATAACAGCCAAAGAAATACGAAATGTAATAAAAGGTCTATCAAAAAAGAAAAGTCCAGGTCCTGATGGATTCACAGCTGAATTCTACGAGAAATTTATACAAGATATACTCCCTATACTCCTCAAACTCTTCAATGAAATTAAAAAGGAAGCAGTCCTCCCAAAATCATTTCTTGAGGCAAGTATAATACTGATTCCAAAACCAGGGAAAGACACAACTGAAATGGATAACTACAGTTCAATCTCCCTCTTGAACATAGACACAAAAAAACTCAATAAAATCCTATCAAATAGAATACAGCAAATCATCAAGAAGATCATACACTATGAATAGCTACGATTCATCCCAGAGATGAAAAGATGGTTCAATATTCAAAAATCTATAAATGTAATACACTATATTAATAGACTGAAATCTAAAAACCACATGATCATCTCAACTGATGCAGAGAAACCTTTTGAAAAATGTCAAACACTCATTCATGCTCAAAGTCCTACAGAAAACTGGAATAGATGGACACTACCTTAACTTGTTAAAAGCCATCTATGACAACTCAAAAGCTAATACAATCCTAAATGGGGAAAAACTGAAATATTTTACTCTTAAATCAGGTACAAGACAAGGATGTCCTCTATCACCCCAGTTTTGGATCATTACCAACATCCATTAGAAAAGGGAGAAATAAGAGGAAAAGAATAGGTAAAGAAGAAGTTAAATTATCACTATTTGCAGATGACATGATACATTACTTGGAAGACCCTAAAAATTCCAAGAAGAAACTACTAGAACTGATAGGAAAATTCAGTAGCACAGCAGGACATAAATTCAATAATCAAAAGTCAATAGCATTCCTCTACACAGATAACAAGCACACTGAAAGGGAAACAATAGAAACAATACCTTTTACAATAGCACCATGGAAAATGAAATACCTTGGAATTCAATTAACCAAGTAAGTCAAAGATCTTTTTATGTAAAATTACAACACCTTAAGAAAAGAGATTATAGCTGATTTCGGAAAATGGAAAGATAGTCCATTCTCCTGGATAGGAAGAACCAACATCATGAAGATGGCCATACTCCCAAAATTGCTGTACAGATTTAATGCAATCCCTATCAAACTGCCACCAATATGCCTCCCAGTCTGAGAGAAATCGTTCCTAAAATTTATTTGGAACCAGAAAAGCCCTAGAATCGCAAAGGCAATCTTGGCCAATAAAGACAAAGCAGGAGGTATCACAATTCCCTACTTGAAATTATACTACAAAGCCACTGTGATAAAAATCAACCTAGTATTGGCAACGAAATAGAACTGAAAATCAATGGAGTAGATTAGAAGACGCAGAGGCATCTATGAACACTATCAGCCATCTGATCTTCTACAAAGGGGCCAAACAAGGCTACGGGAAGAAAGATAGCCTCTTTAACAATGGAGCTGGAAAACCTCGATTTCTATGTGCCAAAAATGAAAACTTGACCCAACTCTATCACCATGCACTAAGCTAAAATCAAAATGGATTAAAGATCTAAATATTAAAACAAAAACATTTAATCACCTGGAAGAGAAAGTAGGAGGAAATTTTGAACACATAGGGGTAGGTAAAGAGTTTACAAACAAACATATATTTGCACGGGAAAAACTTGTAAGAATCAAAAGCTGGGATCAACTCTTCTTGAGGAGTTTCTGCACATCGAAAGAAATTGTCAACAAAGTGAAAAGAGAATCCACAAATTTTGAAAAAATATCACAACTATAAGCATTCAGACAAAGGTCTGCTGTCCAGAATATATAAAGAACTAAGATATAAGAGGGCCCTCAAATTTAAAGAGCCAATCTGGAAATGGGCATCTGAGATGAGTTCATACTTCTCAGAGAATGAACTTAAAGAAGCGAATAACTATGTGAAAAATGCTCCACATTGCTAGCCATTCATGAAATACAAATAAAAACAACACTGAAATACCATCTCACTCCAGAAAGAATGGCTATCATAAGGAAACCAACCAACAATAAATGTTGGACAGATTGTGGGGAAAAGGGAATACTTCTCCACTGCTGCTGGTTATGTAGACTGGTACAACCATTGTGGAGATCAGTGTAGAGACTCGTCACAAAACTAGGATTGGAAATCCCATTCAAGCCAGCTATTTCCCTACTAGGAATTTTCCCAGAGGAATTGAAAACATCATATCATAGTGATATATATGTACTTATGTTTATAGCAGCACAATTTGTGACAGTGAAATCTTGGAAACAACTAAGTTATCTGTCACATGAGGAATGGTTGAAAAAGATGTGATATTTCTATATAATGGGGTACTACTCACATATAAAGAATGATAAACTTGAAGCTTTTATATTAAAGTAGATGCCACTTGAACATATACTTATAAATGAAATAAACCAGACACACATGTGTAAATATCGTATAGTCTCCCTAGTATAAGCACTCTAAAGAAGAAATGCAAAAAGAAATGTACAACAACAACTAAAAAGAATTGAGTCATATAGTTAGGGTAAAGTGAATGTCATTTGCTGCAAGGTACTAATCATCTTTTCTTCTTGATGGTCAACAACCTAAGTTCACAGATCAAAATTGGAGAAATAGAAGAGTCACATGGCCTGCCAACATTTTAGCTTAGCCTTTCAAGGTCGTTGAAGTTTCAGGGCATAGGTGAACCTGTACTGTAACATCATGAAACTCAGTTGTGCCCCAAATTTTCCAATCAAGGACATTTTGGAACCACAGAATAAAGAGATTGATGATGTATAGTGTGCCTGGGGAGAGTCACATGGAAAGAAATCTTTCTCTCAGGCTCTCACAGAGAGCAAACTGGTCAAGTATTGGCCATGACTCATCCACATGGATGACACAGACAAAGGATCTGCAGAGTAAGGTACAGGTTTACAAGATAAACCCTGAGGGGACTTCACTGACCTTAACAGAAATAAAACCTATATGTTTTTGTATATATGGCTTGATCTATCTAGGTCTTAACCATTCAGCAAAAAAGTATAAAATGAGGTATATAATGTGGGGCCATAATAATAAGTCGGGCTGTAAATGACTATAGTGAACAACTTCTTCAGATAACTCAGTATTATTGTGGAATTCTGGACTGTGTTGTCTTGTGTCACCAAGTTCAGGCGCCTAAATTGGTTTAATGACAATGGAGTGCCCATCTTTGACAGGTCTAGACAAAAAAAAAAGTTGTATACAAAGGAAGAATCATGATATGTGTGTGTATAAGCAGTACAGTTAGGATAAATATTCCGTGCTTCTGCATAATTCTATGAGATCAAGTTTTGTACTAATAGTGATTGGACATGATATTATATTGGCTTCTAGTACTATGGACAAGCACTAGGAAGATAGCAAGGTAGAAACTATTAATTATTGAATATGTGATATAATTCAGCCATAAAAATAAGTTAAGTAAACTGCTACACTCTCTTAATTCACTGATAAGAAACATCTGCTATAATAATGTCTGTAACTCTAATATCATGTATGCACCTTGTATGATACCAAAACATTATGAAAATAGTTTGCAATGTATTAATTTATCGAATCTCTGCTGTTAATTTGTCTTGAAACTGTCTTATTGCTATTTGTTCTTCAATTTTAAAAATAGAAAAAAGCCCTTTTTAAATAACTTTAAGCCTAAAAACTATGTTATTTCAAACTGTAGCCAAATTAAAATAACAATATGACATTTCGAGAATTAACTGTTAATACATCTACAAGTTCACACTCTTTTACATCTACGTATACAATCCAATGTCAATTTGCTTTAAGTATATTTACCCAATAATGTCCCAAAGTAATTTTAATATAAATGATAATTTTTCACCTAGGTATTGTCCACAATAATTTAACCTTTTCCTCTTCTTAGCACCTTTAATATAAATGTTTATTTGTATTACTAACATCATAAGCATTTATTTCATGTAACTTCTAATGTAATATTTCACATTTTTTAATATAATTTTTCAGCACTTTTAACACATCACTAGGAGTAAAATTCTCATAAACAAAAGAATGATTTAGCATTTGCTATTGTCTGTACTAAGACTTCTGCTATGTGCTGCTTTGTTATTTTCTAGAAAAGTTCATATATAAAAATCTATCTTCTAGCATCACCAGTAATATTCATGTCTATTAAATTAAGTAAATAATCTCTAATTTTATATAATAATCATGGCTTTAATTTTCATTTTATATTGTTTCCACCTTGCTTTAAGTTTAAAATTTCATTTAGAGCTTTTAAATTTCTTCCCAAACACATGTCCTACTTCCCAAAACTGGAATTACAGAAGCTCACCCGGGCAAAGTAAGTATAATGACACACTGTACTAAAAATAGTTTGCATTGCATAAGGTCACAGTTTCTCCCATTATTCTGAGGTACAATAAAGATGACAGAGAATGCAGGTTCATTTTTTTATCTTAAAATACATCCCTGATTCTATTATAAAGCCAATGGACCTCTCTAATGTAATGGTTTTTAATGGTACAAAGACGTGGTATTGTAAAGTTATACCTACTGATGCATAAAGAGATATTTATCATTTTTATATACTTGATGGCTGTATTGCTATGCCTTCATTATTCTTGTATCAGCAATATACTCTTATATTGATGTTATACTTCTCTGGTGAGCATAAGTCTGTTTTGCAGAAAATTAAAAGAAATGGTATTACTTTTCTTTAACCTGATTCATGTTGACAATGGTGGTGAAAAACTGCACTGTGGCTTCAATTTATTCCACTTGGGCTCAGATGTCCCTGAGCTGAGATTCTTCCTCTTTGTGATGCTCTGTCATCAATGTGGCGTCCTCTTGGCCAGCCTGGGAATGATGGTACAGACTCAGGTCAGTGATTTCCCACCCTGTGTGCTTTTTCTTCAGCTGCTTGTCCTTTGTAGAATTTTTTCTATTCTACAGTGACTGACAAAGACACTAGCTGACAAGCTAAACAAGGGTAAAGCCATCTCCTTCCGGAGTGTAGGTACAATATGCTGAGGTACAATAAATATCATAAAGAATGCAGGTTAATTTTATTTATATAAAATTGCATCATTGATTCTATTATAAAGCCCATGGACTGTTCTAACTTAGTGGGTTTTTGAACTTATAATGATACAAAGACATGGTAGTGTGAGATTATACCTACTTTTGCATAAACAGAGATATTTATCATTTTTATGTGCTTGATGGCTGTGTTGTGGTTCTACTAGTTCTGTACACATGTGGTCACTGAGGTTTTCCTGTTGATTGTTATGTCCTATAAACATTGCTTGGTCATCTGTGAGCCGCTGCTCTACAGGGTCATATGATCCCCACAGCGTCATATGGAGGCGGTTTCTGCCTGTTCCCTCTGCACATCTGTGTGTGCTCTAGTTGTCTTAGGTCCAACTCTCAAAATCCCATCCAATAAGTCAAACGTGATTAACCATGGTTTTCTGTGACCTATCACCTAGGTATGTTTTCCCTTGCCTGCTCTGATGTGTCTATTAATAAACTCAAGTCACTTATTGTATCCACTGTTAATAAGATCCCTATTATCTCTGTTATCATCTCCTCCTACTTGCCCATTCTCATTACCATCTGGAGGCACAAACATTTTCCACCTACGCCCCTCACCTTGCAGCCATCAATGTTCCATTGGACAATCTTGGCCTTCATTGCTGACCCAGTCCCCTGCTGAGCCCACTGATCCACAGCCTGAGTAACACTGATGTGAAAGAAGCTGTCAAGAAAGTGGCAAGATCTAAATTACTTCCTGAGGGTCCAGTTTTTTAGGTCGTCTCAGGGCTGGAAATAGAAGTTCTCAAGGGACTTGCTAAAGCAAGAGTATTCTGTAGAATGTCATGAAATATTTTAGGCCCCAGGGAGTTCTTTGCTTTTTATCATCTCTAACGTTACCAGTTACACTAAATTGAAGCTTCGTTTTAATTAGAGAAAATGAACATATCTTTTTTTCTCACAGTTCTGCTTTTCCTTTAATATGTAATTTAATATTTTTATTTAGAGAATATTAGCTTCTGTATGATTTCTTATGTGACTATGTATATTTCCAGATATTATTTCAGTAATTTTTTATTATTGTCTGCTTTATTTGCTTTTCTATTGATGTTTGTTATTTGAGAAATTCTCTGAACTATTTTATCTGCAAGAAAATATTCTCATCTGCAAAGAAAATATTTTCTTTTTAATAAACTGTTCATGAAAATTACAAAATGTATTTTAAGTTTAGCATCAACATGACACATTGTAACTAATTAATAAAAATATTTTCTTTATTATCTACTTTGTTTATTAGCTTCATTCTTGAATAATGAATTACATTATGAATTTTGATACCATACTTTTTAATGTTTTCTATGTTCATGCTGGATTATTTTTTTTGTGTGTGTGTGTTTGTGTTTCTAGGGACAGGTCTACAGGGTATTCAAAGTAGATCGGACTACTAGATCAGACTCATAGTGATTCGCCTGTTTACAGTCTCCCAAGACCTGTGATTACAGGTACGTGCCACCACACCCAGTCTCAGTTACTGTCTCAGTGAGCCCAGGTCCCTGAGCCTGCTTGCAGGAGCTTTAATCACCTGATCCATTTGGCCAGTCCCTGTATTTGTATTTTCTTTGTTTGTCCTGGAAATGGTATCCATTTACTACATATTTTAAACATATTGTCTTATAATTTCAGTGTATCAACTTCCTATGCCTTGAAATAATAATTAGCAGTAGTATAGTGCCTTAGAACTGAAGATTTTACTTTTTCATAATTCTGGGGGACAGAAGTCTGGAATTAATGTCACTGGAAAAAAGTCAAGACACAAACCCAAGCTCTGGAAGTCCCCCAGAATATCCAACCCTTCTTCCATCTCTGGTTGTGGTAAAAATTCCATGAGCTGCGATGCTGCTTCACAGAGCAAGATGCTCCATCCTGTTGCTGCTCCTCACAGGCGCTGACACAAATGCGTCCACGTGTGAGATAACCTTCCCCATCCCGTTATTAGCACCTTTCTGATGGCAGTGGCGGTCTCGCTTTCGAACAGGAAGATATTCTTCCTATGTTGTGATCCTCAGCTTAATTGTGTCGGTTCTCCACCTTTTGTTAAATAAAAAAATTCAAAGGCTCTGAGGGTAAGAATCTTTGCCAGTTGAAAGCTTCATACACCCATTCTTACTTTTTCATGTAATTTTATTGTAGAGTGTTCACTATACATGAGTTCTACATTTATCTGATGAAGGAGATGCATATACATAACATATCTTGATGCAGTTCCAATCCCTTACCCATGATCACCCACTTCCCTCTCTGTCTTTAGTCGTTCTCTCCCCATGTTCATTACATTTGTTAGTACTGCTATTTTAGTTCATGTCTATGACATATGATGTTTATACTCACTGTGCGGGTTTGCTACCTGTACATGACACCTCTGAGTCTTTTTTTCCTCTCCTTCCCTTTTCATCTTCCCTTACATCAGTCTTTCAGGTCCCTTCCTCTTTGCAAAAGATCTGTCACCCTGTTCATCATAGTTCAACTTTCCTCATTTCTATAATAGCCTTTCATTTGCTTTCTCATTGCTTTAAGATTTCTTTTGTTACTTGGTATTGCCTCAGTGATTATAAGTCACACAAGAAATATGCACAGATACCTGTTGTGTGTTGGAGGCAGCTTTTGATTTGAGATTAAACATTGTGTGTCCAGCTCCTTTCTCAGAAGAATGAACATGAGCAAGATCCTCAATCTTGTCTTCAGTTCTCTCAAACAGAAATTGCAGACATGCAGCTGACCTTAGATTTTTACTCTGGAAATCAAATACTGTAAAGAGAATAGTAAAGACTGAGAGGGTTTGGTCCATTAAATTCAGTATTGGAGACTAAGGGTCACTGTTCTGTTTTTTTTTTTTTTTTTTTTTTTTTTTAATTGCTGTGTCATTGTTTAGCATAAACACACAAGAAGCCACTGTCTCTATCTTTGTCTGTCTCTTTCCCTGTCCCTCTCTCTTTCTTCTTCCTGTTATATTTTATTGATACCATCATTTAGTGCATCATTGAGGTATACAACTTGATTATACAAATTAATCACTCTAATTGGAATAACCAGTATACACACTGCCTTCTATACTTACCATTTCCTGTGTATTTTCATAATTTGTGATAAAAACACTTAATCTTAGCAAAATTCACATGTCTGAAACAATATTATTAGCTATACTCAGTATTTTACACAAATGCCTACTGAATGAGAAAATGGAGTTATTTCTTTTCTTTGAGGCAAATATAGTATCAATTATTTTTCATAATTTTAAAACGGAATGAGATTTCAATATTCCCTTCTGAGATCTTCTCTTTTGTGAGATGAGGTGAATAGAAGAATTTTTCACTTTTGCTGCACTAATCAGAGTAGCGCTGCTCAGCCTCAGAACTAATGTCCCTCCCTGTGATTAAGAACTCTTTCCAAGTATCCTGACTCCTTCTTTCTATGTGATAGAATTTGACCCTTATCCAGGACTTTTGATGCTCACTTCAAGACATTGAATTTCACAATCAACGTTGCTCAGTCACTCGGATTTCAGTGTAGATAAGTTTAGTCTCCTACTAAGTAAGATCTAGTCATACGTGTCATGTGCAGAGACTGCTGGGCACTGTTAGCAACAAGTGAGCCTGTTTTAAATGTAGATTCAGAAAAAAATAATATTCAGTTTTTCCCAATGTGACCTCATAATTAGCTCCCCAAACTACCTAACAATGTGACCTAGGCAACCTCTGAGTGTCACTGTTCTGAGCCTGCATGTTGTTTACTCCTTTCCATGAGCAGTCACCACCAGTCACAAGGCTTTGATTCTGGGCAGAAACAGAAGGCCAGGGGCTCACCAGGGGACTCAGGTGCAGTGAATGGGGAGAAAGGATTCTTTCTGGTGTCACTAACTCCCTGGACAGACAGAGCTTCAGGTGTTGAGAGCTCTTTTCCAGGAAGAGATACATAGCCTGATATTGAAATTAATAAAGGGAATAAGCACAGCAAAGATCTAGAGAAAAGTCTGTAATAGATCTCACATCTTTGAACTCTTAGATCCTCTCTTGACTGATCTATATCCAGATTTTAACATTATCAGTAGGCCTTAAGTAGATGGAGAAGTTAATCTGGGGGTGGGGGCAGAGGAGAGGGAGAAGAAAGGGAAGGTTAAAAAAAGATGGTCATGAGGCTACATGGATTTTTACCAGCTTCCTATGATCATGCATTGACGGTGTATCACAAATATGTAAAAGGGAATTTTGCAATTATCCATAAATGTGACTTATGTCTGAGAATAAAAAATATTGCATTCTCCTGCATTCATAAGAAGAAATCTGATATATCTATTTATAAATAGCCTCTTCATGAATTTAAACTTTAAACTTCTTTAAAGTGAACTTTAAGACACTTCTACACACACACACACACACACACACACACACACACACATATAATATATAGGTATTGTGCTTATCTTTTTTAGGAAAGGCATTGTTTCAAAATCTTTTTTATCTAAATCTTATTGTCAAGCATCCATTCGTGTTATGAATATCTCAAATTCCATGTAATTTCTCATATTTTCCCATCTCTTATTCAGTGTTCTACAATGGATAAAATTATAATTATTTATTTTACTTTATTCACTTATGTATTTTGTACCTATATGACTGACTGCAATAAAAGAGTTATAGAGTAAATATATTTGTTGAATCAAACTTTTTGTGTAGACTGACTTTGGTGGGTATAATTTAAGATAAGCAAATACACTGCAGTACATCAGTACTTATATCTATTAATTTTATTTATTCTTAGTTTTGTATTTTTCCATTTTCTGCTGTACAGGGGATCGAACTCAGGACCCTGAGCCTGACAGGCAAGCACTTATTCTACTGAGCTATCTCCTCAGCCCTCTCCATCATTTTGGTTGGAGCATTTTGATAGTTATTTGACAAATTGACATGAGCTCATTAAATCAAGGGAGTTATCCAAAACCAGACACCAGTTATCTATATGACCTATCATTTGCAAAGCTGAACTACATGTTTCCATTATTCTTACAATATAGACAAACACATTACATCATTTCATTTTGTATTTAATGAACTCCTTGGTGGGCCTGCTTAATTGCTCATATATATTTTTCTCATGAGAGATTCAGAAATCATAATGTGGGTTCCTGTGGTCTGATGTGAGATCAAAAACTGACTCAGCTGCTTCTGACTGATCTACACAAGATCTTGCTTCTCCAAAGCAAACAGAGCCTTCCAAAGAGCAGCCTGAATCTCTTCCATGAACACAAAAGGGGTAATTCACACAAATTATAAAAAGTGGATTACTTTGTTTTGCTTCTCTTAAGTTGTCAGATACTTCATTCTGGCCAAATTCAGGCTTGCAGCCATGTAGAAAGTTGAGTGGAAACAACGAAGCTGGTAAGCACTGCCATCGCTATCCTAGGACCCAGAGCTGGCTGAGCCCTTAACTGCACACTGTCCTTCCAGCCACGCAGTGCACAAACAGAGAGCTGACATCATTAAGTTTGTGTAGATTGTGGCAGGTTTTACATTTTCTGGGAGCTTCCAATAAAAGTGGCAGTGACCACCAACTACTGTTGATTGAATGTGATTCTTAAAATAAGCTTCAGCGTTCTTAGGTCCTTAAGAGATATCTAATTATAATTGTAGTTCTCAGGAATGTTAATGATTGTTTTAAAAAATGAGCTAAGTTAGATATGAAGATTGACTTTACATATAATTTTTATTTCAGTTTATGGAAATGTTACCAACAGTACCAGTACTACTAAGTGTTATAGGTTACCACTAAAGAAAAAGCATACAGTAGTAGAAGTCAATATATACAGTTGACAGCAAGGTGATATCATTTTATGGAATTCATCTGAAAATCTTCATTATTTAATTCTAATGTAATAAAATGAGGTATTCAGCTTTTAAAAAAGACTTTTTTCAGTGTCTTCTTCTATGTTGTCATTTCTCCTTTCATATTTCCTTTTGGAAATCATGTCTAATTTTGAAGCCTTTAAGGTCTTACAATTTTGATATGTGCAACATACTTGAATGATTATTGGAAGTACAGTTCTCTACAGAGATTTTTCATCATCTTTAATTCAGTGATCAGAAATAAAAGTCACTGAATCTGATATATTACCCAAGTAATCCCCAAACTCAGAGAGGTTGAGGCAAGTTCAACAGCAGCAAGAACTGGCCTTAAAATTAAAATCTACTAGGATATGGGTTCAAGACCCATTCAGGTGCTACAAACAAAGAAACAAAAAAATAAAAATAAAGTTTCTAGTAGAAAACATTTTTAGCAACAACTTTCTTGTTTTTCAGAGATCCCAAAGAGAAATTCATAAGCATTGTCTCTAAAAATCAGAATCTTTTTTATATAACATTGATTTTTCATAATTATCAAAAGACAAGGACGGAATACAGAGAAGCACTTTTACCCAACCTTCACTCTCAGGCCCTGGATGTTGTGCCTTATATCTGTGACCTCTAGCAGTGGCCAAGGTTCCACTCTGTATTCAGTTCACAGTATTGTTTTCTAGGTCTGCAAACAGAAGTGGGAGCTGAAGGTGTGTGAACTTGAGGGAGGTAGAAATGCAAGGAAATATTTCTTTCTCTAGTTAAATCTATATTTAACATTTTTTTAAAAAATGCTCATTTATCTAATATTTATTTATTTATTTATTTATTTATTTATTTATTTATTTGGTACAGGGCCTCGCTATGCAGCTCACACTCATAGTGATCCTGCTGTCTCAGCCTCCCCAGCACTGGGATTGCAGGCGTGTGCCACCACACCCTATTTCAGCCCAGCACCACATGTCAGGGGCCACAGCATGCTATACTGGCAATGGAACTTGGGTCCTTGTGCTTGCCAGGCAGGGGCTTAGGTCACCAAGCTATCTCCCCAGCCCCTATTTACTAATATTTTAACTTATACGTGAAAAGTGCACATCTTAGTTGGTAATAATAAATAAGAATCTAGTAAAGCTAAAAGATATCGTAATGAGGAAATCCTCATAGCTAAAATTTCAGTTCACATTCAGCCTGGACAATTTAGTGACTTAGACCCTCTTTCCAAATAAAGAATAAAATAAATAAAAGAGTGGGTATGAAGCTCAGTCTCTTGGTTCAATCATCAGATTAGTACAAGAAAATGCTTGATTTTAAAGTAATTTAAATATGTTGAGTCATTTAACTCTCAACCTACTCCTGTAGACAAGTGTTGCCATAAAACGCAACTTCCAAATGAGAAAATGTAACTGAAGAACATAAAAAATGTGCCCGGTCACACATATGTGAGCAGCAGAGTGGGCATCACACGCGAATCCCTTGTCCACTATTAGTACTGGATGCAAAGTGGAATCGTCTCTTCTAGCACATTCTACAAATGAGATCCTAAAGTTTGCACTGGGTCTTTTACCAGAAAGCAAGCTTTCCTTAGAATTTTCCATTTGCCTACTGCTATCAGTCCTTTTTCTAATGTAAATAATGCAAAATAGCCCTAACAATATTTTAAAGATCTTTGATGATCAAATTAACTGTTCTTTCAAATAGGCAAGATCAAAGTGTGAATTATGCATACACTACACTTACCCAGATGCCACTTAATATGATCACTTTTTAAATTTATTCTATTTTTTAACAGAATAAAAATTGTTAAAAAAAATAGAAACAGCATAAAGTTTCACTAAACAAAATGATAGGAATTGGGGGTTGTTGTATTGGATATTGTCCTCAAATTAGCTATTCAGATTACGAGATATAAGAGTACAAATTTGGTCAAAGAGTTAAACATAAGATGGAGACTGCCACTGGGTTAGTGACGTCACAATGGCATAAGGAGACAAATCCAAGGAGGTGTGCCAAAGCCAGAGGAGCTGGGGGTTCAAGAAGAAAGATGTTTTATCACTTGTTAGAAAAGTGCATGCATATTGAAGCACCTTTGAAATAGACAGCAAGAATCTAATATGCAGCATTGAACAAAAGAATATTTTATGGGTTTTTTGGAACAAAACTGCTTGCTCCATAAACTCAAGTGAGTACATGAAGAAAAACGGATGCCTGAAGAGAAACATCATAATGCAATGAAGAAAATAAAGGCAGAAGACCCAGGGGCATGAGTTTGAAAAATGAAATTGGCTGAAGAGTCACGGCCCTGTGAGGATTTATAAGACAGATACTGGCATAGGGTAAGGACCTGAACTGACACAGTAGTAGTCTTTAAGATTAACTTCAGAGAGAGAGGCTCATTTTTCCCGAAAAACAAAGGAAGGAAAGGAGAAAGAAAAATGCTCAAGTAGTCAAACAACTGTGTGAGAGCTCCTTTACTACTAACTGTTTTTCTCTGAAAATTAAAAAGTGTTTTTTTGTGAATGAGAAGAAAATCATAAGGCCTTAAAATCGTGATGGACTAAAAACAGTTATTACATGATGGTAATGGTTGTGTGTGCTATGTAATATTAAAGCGCAAGCATACGTCTCTTTCTGTCTCTGTATATATGCAATATTTATGACATATATAATTTCTAAATATAGATATAGATATTTATATACAACCTAACAAAACCTAAAATAGTGACTCATAAAAATATAACACATACCTGCTCAGTGGTATTAGTGTGTTCTTGGTTTAAATTTTTGTTGACAGCAATAATAAATCTAGGTTCTAATTTTAAAGACAAATTTAATGCACAAATGAATGACAAGTACATAACAAATTCCATTTTTTCCCACATTGAGGAGAGAAATTAGTTATCTCTAAACTGGAAAAAAATGCTCA
Organism: Ctenomys sociabilis; assembly: GCA_004027165.1. NCBI lineage: Eukaryota > Metazoa > Chordata > Mammalia > Rodentia > Ctenomyidae > Ctenomys > Ctenomys sociabilis. The sequence goes on along the minus strand of PVKA01006513.1, from coordinate 55,309 downwards.
TGGACAATTATTTGTGTTTGATATTGTTCTTTGTTCATTATAGAGTAGCAAATTAGAATAAGGAGAATGAAAATGTAGAATTAATTTAGAGGGATAAGTAGCTAAGTTGATTTAATTGATTGTAGTTGTTCTGTTGCATTGTCTTGTGTTTTACAATTTTCCACTGCAGAGGGCATGGGAATGTTCTTGGTACACCTCACTGGGCTATAATAAATTTGCAAATCTAACAAATTATTGTTCTTAGACAACAGATTAAAAACAAAATACATGTTTGGGTTCATGGAGATTGGCTACATTATCCATTGATGTCAGTTAATTAGCATGGCAGAGAGTATATTGAGGCTGTGAAAGGGATACATTTAATTATTTTATTCAAGAAAATATTCATCTTTCAGATAGATGATAGATAGATGACATAGATAGGGATACAGATAAAGATAGGAATAGAGATAGAGAAAGGAGTAGGAATAGAGATAGAGGTAGAGGTAGAGGTCCAGGTGGAGGTGGATGTCGAGGAGGAGGTAGAAGTAGAGGTAGAGGTAGAGATAGATATATATAAGCTGAAACTTGGTGAGCAATTCCCATGCCACAAATTTCCTATCCCCAAGAGTGACACCTAGAAGATATTTATTTATTTATTTATTTATTTATTTATTTATTTATTTATTTACTTACTTATTTATTTAATGTCTCTGGTATAGGGTCTCATTCCACAGCTCCTGTTTTCAGCCTCCTGCTGCTGGTATTCCAGGTGTGTGCACGGTTTCAATGGCCCTTTCAATGTGCCTGGTGGCGGCGGAACCAGTGTGGCATGTGGTGCAGGGTATGGAACCCCAGTCCTCGAGCACACATTTAGTCAGTTGAGCTATGTCGTGGGCCTGAGATAATAATTTAGTTAAATTACTTAGAATCTTTGTTCTTTCTGTGTTATCAGTGGACTTCAAATCACTTAAAAGCATTCCTTGGCTCCTCGCAGTGGAAGCCACAATTCAAAGTGTAAAGCCCGAGCCCATATGGAGACCATGCACAAGCCTTGCCTGGAGCAGTAACATGGTTCTCTATTTTGAAAATTTACAGGAAGCCACAATAGGGAACAGATTTTCTGCTTTAAGAATTTACTACTCCAAGGTGATTATGTAGTATTACTTGATATGGAGGGCAAAAGACAGAAATAAATGAGTTAAACTGAAATTATAGGTTCAAACAACACACCTCACTTGATGGTGGTGCTGCTCAACACTGAAGAGAACAGTTTTAGGAATGTGGGTGGTTAATTCCCGAATTAATTTTAGACGTTTAAAGGTACACTCAAAACTACGCTAAGTGTAAACACAGCACATTGCTGTGAGGATGCTCAAGTAGATTTAGAGACACTGTTCTATTATTTTGACCTTTGTGTGTGTGTGTGTGTGTTTTTTTTTTTTTTTTTTTTTTTTTTTTTGGTCAGCCTCCAGATATAGCTACCACTCTGCCTTTCTCTGTCACCACCGCAGACACAGAAGAGCACTGCAGATGACACGCTTGGAGAATGGCACTATGATGGCAGAATTCCTTCTCATGGGATTCAGTGACCACCCAGAGCTCCAGCGTCTGCTCTTTGCTGTGTTTTCCTCCATTTACTCTGTCACCCTGATGGGGAATGTTGGCATGATTTTTCTAATCACAGTCAGCCCGCACTTGCACACCCCAATGTACTTTTTCCTCTGCTTGTTGTCCTTCGTGGATGCATGCTACTCCTCAGTCATTGCCCCCAAATTACTGGCAAACTTGATTTCTGATGAGAAGACCATTTCTTACCACAGCTGCGCTGCCCAGTTGTATTTTTTCTGCTCTTTGGTTGACACAGAATCTTTCCTCTTGGCTGCCATGGCTTACGACCGGTACATAGCAATCTGCAACCCCCTGCTTTACACTGCCGTTATGTCCAAGAGGGTGTGCCGCCAGCTCGCACTTGGAGCATTTCTGGGGGGCACTATGAGCTCGATCATTCATACCACTAACACTTTCCTTCTGGATTTCTGCTCCAAGGAAATAAACCACTTCTTCTGTGATATCTCCCCCCTTTTCTCTTTATCCTGTACTGACACGTTCATGCATGACATCATTCTGGTGGTGTTTGCTAGTTTGGTGGAAGCCATTTGTCTTCTAACAGTTCTACTTTCCTACCTCTGTATCATAGCAGCCATTCTCAAAACAGGGTCAGCAGAAGGAAGAAGGAAAGGCTTTTCAACTTGTGCTTCACACCTGACAGTGGTCACTATTTACCATGGCACTCTCATCTTCATTTACTTGCGCCCAAGTGCAGGCCACTCAATGGACATTGACAAAGTGACCTCTGTGTTCTATACATTGATTATACCCATGCTGAACCCCCTCATCTACAGCCTAAGAAACAAGGACGTCAAGGATGCCTTCGGAAAAATAATTAACAAAAAAAGGCTTTCATAATGTAACAACTGGGCAGAGCAATTTGTGTGACATTCTTTCACTACAGTTTCTGGTTTTTTTAAAAGTTAGTAAGGATATTTCACAAATCTAAGTATATTGAATCCCTGACTGCATAAGGATATGCAGAGTCTTAGAGGCAGCTGGGCTCTCTGAACATATTTGTGTGATATTATCTTTTCTTATTTTAGAGTTGAAATGTTTAATACTTATTTCAGCAGAAGATTCATCCTTCATTTTATCTTCCACTCCTCAAATATTCATACATTTTCACTTCCTTTTGCAAACATTTCTACAGTAGTACACTCAACAGTGCATAAAATATTGACAGGTCAGGATCCCCACTGATGAAAGAAATTAAATGCAGTTGACAGTCATAAATTGATTTGATTCCTGTGTAAATCCATGCATATTGTTACCTGTGCAAACTTACTCATACCAAAAGACTCCTCAAAATTGAACCCATACCTAATTGTTTTATGAATTTCCGCTCATTTCCAACTGTTAATCTGTACTCTAAATCTTGTTAGAACCTTAGGTGTACTCTTAGGATTCTCACATATTCTGAGCTATCTTGTAGTAGTCTGTATGTACATTCCATCCATCTACAATGGTTGCTTATTAAATCGAATTCATGAGTCTCTTGCTTCTTTATTGCAGTACCAACTTAAGACTGCATTCTAAATTAATACTTATGAAACAAATATGAGCTTACTATAGATTATTTTTAGTTAAGATTATGTGCAGTAGGTGAAAACAACACAAAGAAACTAGTCATTCCGTGAATTAATGTGTGTGCAATTGACTATTATAGGATGTTACTAAATACAGAGAAATTTTCAAAAATCATTTCTAAATGGTTTTCAAATATTGACTAAATTCAATTCTGGTTCTTAAAGTGTTTCTTGTATATGCAGGCCTGAATCCTCTCGATTGATGAGTGCACATACTAAACTCTGACAGTTCTGTGTTTCAAAAGCCATGAATGGGAACTGGAGCTATGAAGGTTGGATGGCAGCTTAGGTGGTTGCTGCAGCACCCACTTAGAGAAAGTGGGGCTGGGTAGTAAAATGAAAGCATTCAAGAAAAAATGAGTAAGGAAGGACTGGGTGGCACCATGAACAAGCACTTCCCTGGCAAGCTCAAGGGCATGAGATCAAACCCAGGTTCTGGCCAGGGAGACGTGTGCAATGTTTGTGTACTTAGAATTTAGAGTTTTAGAGAGGGCAATAAAAGACTTCACCACCCTTAGCAGCAGGACTTTTAATAAGTCCCTAGACCAATGTTTTTTATTTCCTACATGAAGAGCATGCATATATTTGTAGATTCATTATAACAGGACTCAACCACTTAATTACTTTCTTAAAGGCAATAAAAAGAAACCCTCTGTCCATTGTAATTTGCTGTTTTATAAGGTAGTCAAGATGCTGGAACATGAGTACAGTTTGTTTTTTGCTCTTCCAGTTTGGTTTCACCCACAAAGTTTGAGTTAGAGTGGCAGGGCCAAAGCAGGCTGCCCTTGCTCTGAGAACACTCACAGACACAAGTCAGAGGGCTTGATACTCTGTGCAAGGAGCACCATGGTGCCTGAAGGGGAGCATGGGTTACGCAGCAAAGGAGTGGAGACTGAATGAAAGATGACAGTGGAAAGAGGAAAAGGAACTGGGGGGTATGACTGGGTGAGGAGTCCCAGCACAAGGTGGATTTGAAAAGTGGCCTTGCTTTGCTAATTTATTTTCCTTTTTTTATTTTATTTTATTGAGAAACAAGTAGCAATAAGACAATTTCAAAGCTGATAAATAGGGAAGTTTCAATAGTTACTACCTTGTACATTGTTATCTTCTTAGTGGTTATTCATATTACAAGATACAAACAGGATATCCTGTCCAAACACTATTAAAACAAGTCTTTCTTCCCCATTTCTGTTTAGTACTGTCAGATATGTGTATTCCATTGGCATCTAAATGCTATAGGTGCGTGAATTCAGCAAAACAATCCAACACAGTCCAGCAGTCCACAGTAGTAGTAGGTTATCCGCAGAAGTTGTTGACTTGAGCCTTTCACAACTCAGAATATTAATATGGCCTTAATTTATATACCTCATTTTTGTACTTCCTGGCTGGATGGTTAATATCAAGATAAAGCCACACCTATATAACAAAAAATGTGACTTTTGTATCTGATAAGTTCAGTCAAATACCCTTAGCATTGTTCTGAAACCCTGTACCACACTTTGTATATCTTTTGTCAGTATCAGCCATGTGGGTGAGTCACAACCATTGCTTGACCGATTTGCTCTCTGTGAAAGCTTCAGAGAAAGTTTTCTCTCCATGTGACTCTCCTTAGGCACACTGTACATCATCGATCACATTATTTTCCTTTTACTTTTTTAAATTGACATAACGTTGTACAAAACCATGGGATATAGTTTATCACTAGTCACATATTCATTATGTAATGGTCAAAAGAGGACAGGGGCATATCTATTGCTGCAAATACATCCCCCTGAAAAGCAGCCAGAATAATTTCTTATACACAATTAAAAATGGAACACATTACAGTTATTGTACCATGATATTGAGCTCCACAGTTTAATTCCCTTAGCAATTTTGTTCTGCTCAATAGGAACAGAAAATACATTCACAGAAAATATATAATTTTGAATGCATCATGCCATAAAGTCAAGTACACATTTCTGTTTTCTTTTTTTTTTTTTTTTGAGGGTCTACAGGGTCTAGTGTCTTAACACATAGGTCAGATTCATAGTGATACTCCTGTTTTCAGCCTCCCACAAGCTGGAATTAAAGATTTTCAGCCTCCCACGCCACCATGCCCAGTCTCAGTCGCCATCTCATTGCACCCTGGGGATGGGATTGGCACTGCAGGCCAGCGATTGAAGCCAGGCCACTTTGTGACATTTCTTAAAATAAGACACACAAATTGCTAAGAAGCATGAGCCAAAAGGTTTGCCTCCCCCATTTTCATTTTCTTAACCTCCACTTGCTCATCTACCTCTAAAAACCCTTCTTCTTCTGAGTAACTTGCAGTCTCTCACTTGGATTCTCATTGGAAATTCTTCCTCATCGATCCCTTGCAGTGTATGACTGCATGATCTTTGATCTGAAAGTTAAATTCCCTTTCAAAGATTATTTTCCTTGCAATCTAGGTTTACACGGTTTGCTTATTCCAAGAGTACTTTTTCCTTCTACAGAATACACATTTATACTTTATTTCAAATTAATTATTTATTTTAAATAATTTTACAGTGCAAAATTTACAGATTCAACAAGGTACATACTAAGCACTGAATAATTTAGAAAGACTGAATCAATTCATAAGATATTCAGCAAACAAATGAGACTATGAAACACCAACAGAGACTAGGAGTTTTCCTAAATCAAAGAGTATCAGATAAATTCATCATCAACAATGAAACAGGGTAAATTTAAGTAACTAGTGTTAGTATTTAATGCTGTATATATTCAAATTTATATGATATTAATATGCTATGAACCAATTTACACTATATGACATTTAGAAAAAAAAAACAATAGTACAATTTTGTTTCTGAAGAAGTTTAAAGGTATCTGGAGTATTCAAATAAATGTCTAAATTATTTACTTACAATAATTTTCTTTTTAATTTTTTCACAGCTGCTTTCACATCCTTGTTCCGTAGGCTGTAGATCAGAGGGTTCAGCATGGGAATCACCAGAGTGTAGAACAGTGAGGTCCTTTTGTCCTGATCGAGGGAGTAGGCAGAAGTGGGGCGGAAGTACATGAAGAGCATGGTTCCCTGGAAGATGGCGACTGCAGTGAGGTGGGAGACACAGGTGGAGAAAGCCTTGAGCCTGCCCTCAGCAGAGCGGATCTTCAACACTGACAGGATGATGTAGCAGTAGGAGATGAGTACACTTGAGATTGTGCAGAGTTCTATAAAACCAAAAATTGTGAAAATCACTAACTCATTAACCTGTGTATCTGAACAAGATATTAAGAGAAGAGGAGGAACATCACAGAAAAAATGATTGATCTCATTAGATCCACAGAAACATAAACGCATAGTCAGGGTGGTGTGGATCAGAGCATCCGTGAGTCCCACCAGGTAGACCCCAGCCAGGAGCTGGGAGCACAGCCTGCCGGACATGTGGGCCGTGTACAGCAAGGGATTGCTGATGGCCTGGTACCTGTCAAAGGCCATCACGGCCAGCAGCATGCACTCTGCGTCTGTAAAGACACAGAAGACAAAAAATTGCAGAGCACACCCAATAAATGGAATTGAACTTCTCTTGGCAAGAAGGTCCAGCAGCATTTTTGGCCCCACTGCAGTGGAATAGCAGAGGTCAGAGAATGATAGGTGGCTGAGGAAGAGGTACATGGGCATGTGAAGCCGGGAATCCACTCTGATTAAAATAATCATTCCAAGATTTGCTAAGAGAATAGTAAGATAAACAGACAGAAAAAACATAAATAGAGTTACTTTCATTTCAGGGGTATTCACAATGCCCATGAGAAAGAATTCAGCTAGCAATGAACAATTTGAAGAATCCATTCTTCTTTATTCTTGTTTTAGACTGTTGAAATAAATTTCAAAGGAATAATAGGTTAGGTACAGATTTTTCTGTTTTTTCAAAAACGTTATTAGGATGAAAGCTATGATTTATTTCTGCAAATTGTTGTATATAGTGCAAGAAACTGACAAGGAAAATACCATTGTTAAAGGAACATTTTAATGGTAAGAAGTTCATCAATATTGATTCTGAACTTGTACATAATTCTCCAGATGTGTGACTTACCTTGATAGCTTTGTTAGTTTTATGTATTTTTGTACAGGATTTCACTAGGCAGCTCAGACTTGTATTGAGATTCCAGTTTCAGCCTCCCCATTGCTGGGATTACAGGCATTCACCAACTACACCCAGTCTTGGGGCTGTCTCAACACACCTTGGGCAGAACAGTACAGCATGTGATGTCAGGGTTTGAACCTGGGCCCTTGCATTTGCCTAAGCAGGCACATAGAACACTGAGCTATTTCTGAGGCCCACTTTCCTTGTACTTTATCTTTGACTCTTTGGTCGCAGAGCAGTAGATGTGGATAAATCATAGTTGTTTCCCAGGTTTAAATGATATAAAATCAATGCCAAATCCAGAAAGCATGAGATTAAGTATTCCAAATCCTATTCAATACATTATTCAAATAACATAGTTCACTTCAGCACTACCAATGACACTGCATATGAAATCCATGGAAAGTGAAAGCATTTTATGGAGCCATTTTTGCACATAGGGTCTATTAAAAATGAAATGGGACTGTTTAATTGTTTAGCCTCTTATTGTGAATTGTTTGCCAGGACTTTTCTAACCCTTTAAACTCATTTAATTCAGTTCCTGTTTCTCCTCCAACCTTCCACAGACTGGAAAACTCAATTCAAATTCAGTGGTAAAGGAGTGCTTTTTTGCAGTCTTCTGTTCCTGTTTCTTTGAATCTCTTCTGCTTTCCTTTTTATATTTGATTTTTTGGAATTTGGTGTGTTATAGCAGTTACAAAAGTCAATTTGAAATTTTAATCTTGTATTCTCTGGATAAGCTGAATGTGGCGTTTATTTTGTATCCTTTTGAAACTGGAAAACAATTACGAGTTTATTCAAGTCTACTGGTCTACTATCAAAGAATCAATTATAAACCACAAGTCAAGTGGGCTTCAAATGGAAGGCAACAAAAGTCATTGCTTAGCACTTGTTTTTCATTTGAATTACTCATTATAATGAAAGATCAAATGTCTTATAATAAACAGAATTTCATTTCTTGTGTTTGATGGCATTCATATGGATATATGTCTGTTCATGTATCTATCTTTTGATCTGACACTGCAATATAAATGAAAGTGATTTATGAATCATTACAGCTGCATGTAAATAGTATAACTAACAATAAATTGAATACTTGTACATAGTGGCCAATGAGGATTTTATTTACTTCACTTGCATGTTTGTATAAGGTTAATTTACCAACAGAATAATGAAATGAACAAACAGAAAAATCATATTTACTTTTGTTTCAAAGTTACTCATAACTCCCAAAACAAATTGTATAAAAAAATAACAAATTTAAATTCACATACACCATATCACATATGAAGTGAGTTTAAAAAGCAGTGGATTAATTCTGCATAGGTATTAAAACATGAATAAATAAAAGCTTTGTAGTCAGAACACAATTTTATTGTTAAAATTGATATTACAAAAAATTAGTAAATGAAGACCACTGAGCTTTCTATTGTCTTTTGAACTTACTGAAAAATATGCAGGCTTTACTAACTAGTGTGTTACAAGTTGGAACTGGCCTCCAAAGCTTTTATAATCACTTTAACTCACCAGATCCCAAAAAAAGCAAATTTGAAAAGGAAAGCAGATGAGATTTGAAGAAACAGGAACAGTAGGCTACAACAAAATGCTAGTTCAATCCTTGCTTTTGAACTGAGTTTTCCAGTGCATCAGAAATGATTCTGATGTATACTGGCTGCTGCTACTTCTGCTTCTGTTTGAATTGAATAAGGATGCTGTGTGCACGCACCTGCTCACCTAGGGAATGTGGGTGGCCACACCCTGTTTTTAGACTAAAGACTGACATTTCCACATAATGATAATCTGAATTATGTTCTGTACAATTTGAATAACACCACAACAAATCTAAATTTTACTCTTCCACATCATTTCCAGGGAGATTTTTTTTTTTTTTGCTTATGAATCTGGATTAAAGTATGAACAAATAAAACCTTTAAAATCTCCATGCAGATGACAAATGCATTCTATCAGATTCATTCATCTCAAAAAAAAAGATGTGTTTGACCATTATGCAACAGAGAGTATCTTTAACCTAGTGATTACGAATTCATTGCATTTCACAATATTGTGTCCTCAGTGTTATAAAGAAGTACTATTTTTTTGAATAGTTACTGACATACCTACCTGAGATGAGAAAGTCTTCATGTCATTTTTTCTGGTGCCTGGAGAATATATAGATCAGACTTATTTTCACACAGTGACTGGCAGATGGTTTTGTCATCCTCTGCCTTCATGATTTTATGTTGTTCCAATATCATTAATGAGCTCCTTGGCTCCATATGACCCCTTGAGAATACTCCAGGACCTACAGCAAAGACAGAACTTCTAAATCTTCCAGTTCATTAGTGTGTGGATCAGTATGGAGCACAAGCTATATGTCTTAAGCCACTAATAGTCATTGCATATCAGGTCTCTCTAATCTCGTCTCTTAAAATCAGTCACGTAATAAAACTGAAGTAAATCCCCTATCTCTTGATTTCCCTGTGTTTTTCACTTTTTATCCTGTTTCACTTCTAAAGCAGTCTTCGTGGCTTAGACTTGTGAGTACATATGCCGCTTCTTCATTAACTTGTCTGTACATCTATCCAGCTTCATGTCAAGCACCATTTTCTAAATTATTTTTTTGGATTACATTTCTCAATGTACCTTGTATTCTGCATTTTCTTTTAGTATCTATGTGTGTTTCTATGTTACTACAGTCAGTAGCACAGATATTTGCATGAAGAAAGGTTTAGTAAACTGTAACATTCAATACATTCATGTTTTCAGTCTTATGACTATTCAAAATAGAGTAGATACAAACAAGTTTTGAAGTTTGTTTCTGCAAAGAGTATTTACATGCTTGCACAGCTCTTTTTGTCTATGTTTGGATAAATCTTTTAAGGAAAAGTTAACTTGCTTTGCTTTCAAACAACGTTTCATCCTGTTATTTATTGTAGTTCTTTGATAAGTGAGAAGTAGTAAAATTAGAAAGTTCATGAATAACCTTATCTTCTCTCCCTGTTTCCAAACTAAGAATTTACATCCCCCCATTATTGTCTTACCATCCTTTTCTCGAAACTTGTAAAACTTATAAATCGGTCAAATAACTAAGTTATTCATTGACATTCTTCTGATAAAAAAATTACATTCTCTCTTTTATAAATATGCATTTTTAGAAATTCTTTCTTTTTCTTTCTTTTTTCTTTTCAGAACAGGGAATGGAACTCAGGCCCTTGTGCTTGCCAGGGAAGTGCTTATTCCACTGAGCCATCTCCCCAGCCCCTACAATTCATTTTTTGGAAGAGAAAATGTTACAAATTAAAACATAAATAACTATACACATCAAATATCACGTTTTTAATGATATTATTGATCTCCATGCATACCATCATATATTTTGTAGACTGTAACATGGTTTAATGAATATCAATGACATGAAAAAGATTTCAAAAGTGAGATCCATAAATAATCAATAAATTTTAGAAATCTTACAGGTACAGTATTTTATTCCAAAGTACAAGTTTAATCAGGTATTAACTATAGTGGAATGAAAGCTTCCATTTCTTAAAAAAATGGGTTGTGAGGATAGCTCACAACCACCTGCTAGGTAAGTACAGAGACTGGCTTTCAATCCTGAGTATTGCATGCTAAAGCATCCCTACCAACAGACATCCTGAGCCAGCCATGGAGGCTAGGTGCGGTGTTACATGCCTATAATCCCAGTGCTGGGGAGGCTGAAACAGGTAAATCACCACAATTCCAAACTGAATAATGAGACCTTGAACCAAATACTAAATAAATAAATAAATAAGTTATCTTGGCACGTTGGAGGGTATTTTGTTCATAAATGCTGGGTCTTGGAATTATAAGAGAATGGAGAGATTTACAAGTCTGCCTCTGCCCAAAAACAAGCACAAAGGAGCTGTAATGAAAACTGCCAGATTCAGTCATAAACTGTTCCAATTGTCTTAGCTGGACACTTCACCCCTGTTAACACTGTCTTGGAAAAGTTCTGCCTTATCATACAGGATGGAAGTATGCACACAGAAAATAAATGGGATGTTTCCCTGCAGGCTCTGCTACATAATAGCTTTGGAGAAAGCACTCTGCACTGACCATGTCCTAAGAATGTGGTCGCCAAACTTTCAGTATTAGGGACTGATTTAATGGAAGACATTTCTTCCAGGTAGCAGTGAAAGGTTTAAATGAGTCAAGAACAAATGGTTCATTGTGCACTTTTTTCTATTATTATCATTACATTGCATGGTAAAATCAATGGGAGGCCCTGAGTTTGTGCCCCTGCTAATAGAAGGACCCATCTTGGGGAAATGGGAGAGAATGATGCCCTAAATTTGTTGCTGATGTCCAATCTACCTCAGTGTATTGGTGGCAATCTCAAGCTACATACTTGAATTTAGCCCAGAAGATATAGTCTTCCTTTGAAGGCTAACATTATTTGCATGACAAAATGAACTTACCCAAACTGTTCACAAATGGATTGTACATCATTCTTTCCCAACTGGGAGGTCTTATTGGGCTGGAAATCAATGTTCAACTCTTGAAAGCTGAGATTAGTTATGATGAACCAGTTTGACACAAGAAGGCCCTGCCTCAGACTCAAAATAATGCGAATGCATGAGCGTTTCAACTGCCCCAGTATTACTCATTTATTGTCTCTATAGATTTGTCTTGGATTTGAATGTACACAGTTATTCGCTAACTTGACCACAGTTATCTTTCTTTCCTGGTGTGACAGACACAGATTACTAGTTCAGTTGAACATGACACAGGAATGAGCAAGTTTTGGGAGCTTTCCTTTGTCCCTCCAATGACTGTTTTTCTAAAGAATACTTCTGGATCAGCTCTCATAACTCCGGAAAATACCCCACCTTTAGAAACCATCTCATTGCAGTGTATAAGATGTGCCTTTCTGTATTTATCTCCTCCTTGTTTTTTTAATCACATCTTATAAACTATTGTTATCTTCATGAAATATTTTTCTGCTAAACACATCTGTTTTCTTTAAGCAATGCTTTCATCCCCCTTTCCACAGTGTTAGAGTTTTCTGTCTCATGATTGAATCTTACTCACTACAGAGTACCATTTAAGTGAGACTTGCTTTTTGCTCAGTTTGGATGGGGTTAATTCAGTAAAACTGTGATGCAGAGTGTGAGCACATTTGGAAAGTGGCACTGGCATCAGTGATATTCATAATGTCATTAAGGCCCACATGCAGACAGAAGAAGTCTCACAATGTGACTGGGAGCTGCCTGGCTGTGAAGTTCAACTCATCACACTACACATGCCGCTGTTGGGTTGAGCGTCTGGGCGAGCCTGCATGCTTCATAGATTGCTGGGGCTTCACTGTCTTTATGTGGTGAAAGGGGCTAGGAGATCTGTTTGTAAGTGGAGAACTTCCATTCCTGAAGATTTTTTCCTGCTTAATCTCCCACCACCTCAAAGAATTCCTTTCTTGTGTAATTATTTGGAGGTTTAAAAACTCTATATAAAGTGAGGCCACTGTAGCAGTGCTCTTCATAGACAGTTGGAAGCTTTAAAATATATTCTAGTGGACATTTACATTCTACCCCCTAATACGACTTTCTTTTTTCTTTCTTTATTCTTATTTATTTCTTGACATAAGTTTTCTTAACTGTATTTGCATTCTGTCTTTTCACGCTGTGCTATATTCCTATCACTTGTTCATTGTTTTAGAGATATCTTCGTACTAAGTCCCAAGTTGATTGGGCTGCGCCTGTATTCCAGTCTTCCTGCTTCAGTCTGACAAGGTGCTGGAATGACAACTCTGTACACAAGGCTTGTATTGTGAACTTTTATATGCTGGGGTATGTTTCTCTTGAAGCCGAGACAATATTGCATGCCCTATATTTAAGAATATCCTGGGGTTGTGGGCAGGCAAATGTGTGGATAATACAGGCCTTCCGAAGAAGCTCCCTCAGCATCAGAGTCCAGAGAAACTCAAGACTGGCTTATGCAGCTGGTGACTGTGTGCTCTCCTGAAATTACTGCCCTTGAATTTGCATATTCATTCCCTTTTACACACTGACATTTTACACATTTTGTTGAAGGTTATAGTGTCTGTGTAAGTGTATGAGATGATTCGTGCTTGTCACAGACTGCAACCTCAATGTTTTGTGCTTGGAGCTTAGGACAAGGACTCACAAGTGTTATGTTATTTTGTTTTATTTTTCTGCTGAGATATGATGCATGTATTTTTGTACAACCTGGATTAAATTCTTAGTCCTGGGACAAAAATAAATGCTTACCTGCTCATATAAGACAGCAATTTGTAGAGAATGTAACACTAAATAATAAGTTAGGGCCATGGTGGTCTACAGTGAACAGAAGGACCAGCAATAGGAAAGGAAAAAAAAATATATATATATATATAGAGAGAGAGAGAGAGAGACCATAATCTATAATGTCAGCACTCAGGTGCATCTTTTAGTGACTCACATAATAGTTCACTCTATTAGGAGTTATGAGATAAATAAATGAATCAGGTTCTGTCAAGGAGGAGTGTGGAGAGTTGGGAAAAATTGAGGTGCATTCCACACATGTGCCACCCCACAATGAATGGAATCATTTTGTGCTCTAAAGAGCTATAAACAGGGGCTGGGGAGACGGCACAGCAGAGTAAGTGCTTCCCTGGCAAGCACAAGGGCCTGAGTTCAATCCCCAGTTCCACCAAATAAATAAAAAAATAAAAATAAAAACAAAAATATAAATAAATAGCCACAAACAAAAATCTCATTTTAGTTTATTTTCAGTTAGTTAAACTTTTATATATTTATTTTTTATTTTATTTTTTTATTGATTTTATCAAGAAACAAATAGCAAAGAGACATTTTCATAAGAGGTTAGTAGGATACATTAAATAAATAAAATTTAAAGAGCTATAAAACACTAAAACAATAAAGATTTGCTATTTACGTAAAACAATTGCTCATGAATCACTTTGCACTATAGATGTACTAATAAAGATAATTAGTACGGAAAACATAAGCTGACGTGTATATGCAAATCTCAAAATTACTTTGCTTTTCAAACATCCTGAAACTGTATACCTCTTGCTTTCTGTAATTATGAAGCTATTTGCCTAAGGACTAGATTTCCCCAGATCTTCACTTTTAGTTTTGAGACTGACTGAATATTTCCATCCAAGAAATACTTCTTCTTGAACATTGAATTTGTAGTTTTTCTCTAGACTTTGCTTGGCACTCTCTGTACTTCAGTGTTGCTTAGAGATTTCCATGGATTACCTGAATGTTCTGTTTAGATAAAGTCTGTTCTTGCCACTAAAATATAAGATGGGCCAGTAATATACGATTAGAATATCCGTTTATTATACATCACAAAAGGCAGTTAATAAAAGTTAACACATATGGGCTGGCCAGGCAGCTTAGCAGACAAAAGTGCCTGCTTAGGTAGAGTGCAGCTGCCTGGGCCTCATTTCCAGACTGCTGTGCTGGCCCTGCCCCTAGGGTACGCTGAGACAGGGATTGAGACTGGGCATGATGGTGTACTCCTGTAATCCCAGCTCTTGGGAGGCTGAAAACGGGAGAATCACTATGAATCCAATCTATATAGCAAGACCCTGTAGAGCCTGTACCAAATATTAAAAAAATTAAAGCTAAGTTAAACAGAAAGAATGAAATATTAAACCTTGGCATAAGTGAGAGAATTAAAAAAGCATTACATTGATTAATTCAATGCAAATGATGAAGCATGACAAGTTAAGAAATTTGCAACACTAGATTCTAATTACATGTCAGTAAAAATGCTTCTCTCAGTAAACTGAATTATTTATCTACCACAATTTCACCAAGACCACCACCATTCTATGTGGTACAGATACATAATACAATTGTTTAAAAGAACTTCTTATTTCTCAACTTCTGCAGAGCGTCCTTCACATCCTTGTTCCGGAGGCTGTAGATCAGAGGGTTCATCATGGGAATCACCAGAGTGTAGAACAGTGAGGTCCTTTTGTCCTCATCAAGGGAGTAGGCAGAAGTGGGGCGGAAGTACATGAAGAGCACGGTTCCCTGGAAGATGGCGACAGCGGTGAGGTGGGAGGCACAAGTGGAGAAAGCCTTGAGTCTGCCCTCAGCAGAGTGGATCTTCAACACTGACAGGATGATATAGCAGTAGGAGACGAGTACACTTGAGATTGTGCAGAGTTCTATAAAACCGAAAATTGTGAAAATCGCTAACTCATTAACCTGTGTATCTGAACAAGATATTAAGAGAAGAGGAGGGATATCACAGAAAAAATGATTGATCTCATTAGATCCACAGAAACATAAACGCATCGTCAGGGTGGTGTGGATCAGAGCATCTGTGAGTCCCACCAGGTAGACCCCAGCCAGGAGCTGGGAGCACAGTCTGCCGGACATGTGGGCCGTGTACAGCAAGGGATTGCTGATGGCCTGGTACCTGTCAAAGGCCATCACGGCCAGCAGCATGCACTCGGCATCTGTAAAGACACAGAAGACAAATAGCTGCATGGTGCAGCCGACAAAAGAAATTGAACTTCTATTGACAAGAAGGCCCAGCAGCATCTTGGGCCCCACTGCAGTGGAATAGCAGAGGTCAGAGAAAGACAGGTGGCTGAGGAAGAGGTACATGGGCGTGTGAAGCCGGGAATCCACTATGATTAAAATAATCATTCCAAGGTTTGTCAGGAGAATCATGGCATAAAGTAGTACAAGTGACAAAAATAGAAGCGCTTTCATTTCAGGGTTATTCATAATTCCCAAGAGAAAGAATGTTGGTAATGATGAACAGTTTTTACCATTCATTCTTCCTTGTTCTATTAGAAGCTGTTGGAAAAAAAATCAACAAAGGAAAGACACATTAAAGAATTTCTTTTACTTATCCAACAATATGATTGAAGTAGTACTGACTTTGTTTTTAAAGTGTTCCACCTGTGATGATAAATTCCAAGGATATTGCAAGTGCTAAAGTCCTACTGTGCTGTAGGAGTGAAAAACAAGGAAAACGGACACACCTTGGACCATAACATCAGCGAAGTGGATTAGAAAGACAAGGTAAAACAGTGTATGACTTGCCCGTTACAAAACACTCAGTGTAATTAAGGAACAAATAATACAGAGTGAACATGAAATAGATAAACTTTGCCCAAAATGAAAAGGGGCAAAGAGGTGACAAGAAGGAAGGAAAGTTACAAGAAGGGTTCCCAAACAATTGGGATTGTTGTGTACCTGCTCCATATCCCCACAAAGTACGCACTGCTCGCATACACTTACACAACTATAAATGTAAGTAAAGTGTGTTTTATTAAGTTAGAAAAGCAAAGGCGGGGGTGGGAAGGTGGCTGAGGGAGTGGGGAGGTGGCTCACTAGAATTAGGGCTTCCCTGGCAAGTGTGAGGGCCTGAGTTCTATCGCTGGTTCTGCAAAATAATGAATAAATAAATAAATAAATAAAACAAAGGCAAAGTATCTATCTGAAGTTGATCATGTTGATGATACACTTTATTTTAATTCTAAGAGATATGTAATTTACTCTATGCTAATAATAATTCAAGCCTGGATTTAAGTTCAAAGTGATGTAAAAATATAGAGCTTAGAAAGTTCATCCAAAAGATGCAAGATTAATATTCCCTATGCTCGACCAAAGTATAGTAATTGAGGTATCATTCAAGAATCATTATCTATTTCAATACTGATGATGATACTGCATACAGAATGAAAGCTCTTTTAAATTGTGTTTGTTGTCCAAGTTTTATTGAAAAATAAACAATTTTTAAACTGCTTCATCAAACACTGTCATGAACCTTGCCATTCTCATGGTACAACATTTTCTATGCCATCCAATGCTACAAATTAATTGAAAAGATAAAGAACTACCAAAACAAGACCAGGTAGCAATTCATAACAATCGTTTTATAATTGGCTCTTTGAGGTTTTCATTAAAAAGAAATTGAAAGGGAAATGGTGACATTTCCAGATATGCATATCTTCTATTCCTTGTGCTTGTATTATTATTTATGAATATATGTGTTTGAGGTTTCCAGCATACATACTAATACATAAAAATTACAATAAAACTAGTATTTTATATCTTATAGATACTATTACTATTAGTATTATTGTTATTATTATGGCATAGGCTCATAATGACTTGAATTTCCATAAATACCTGTTACCTCTCATTGTTTATAAAAACTGGAACAACTTTAAATTTACACGTATCAAATAATGTGATTTTTACAAATAGCTTATGATTTATAAATTGTGACCTAAATATGATTAAGTAAGTGCTTTTCAGTTCTTATAAAATCAGAAATAAATAAATTTTAGGAAAGATTTATCTAGGTCTATCAAGTATATTGGTGGTATTTTGATAGGGATTGCATTAAATCTGCACAACAGTTTTGGGAATATGCCCATCTCTGACCATTTTGTATCTACACATGCAAAATAGTTAGGATAGATACACAGCTACTTTTTCTTAATTAAATGAGAAGAAAAATTTCTACTAATAGAGTTTGGACAGGATACCGTGTCTTCATCTATGAATAACCACTATGAATAACCACTACAAAGACAGCAATGTGCATTGTATTAAGTATTGAAACTGTCCTACTAATCGGGTTTGAAACTGTCTCATTGCTGTTTGTTTCTCAATAAAATTTTAAAAAAGAAATAAAGTCAGTCCCACTCACAGTGGTCTAAACAAAACTACATCACAGCACAGCAATTAGGATGTACTTTACTTAACCGAATAATCAGCGATAAATTCATTGCAATACACACACATCAGGATTTGAATTCTCTACTTGAAAAATAGAGTTTTAATTTTTCTATTTTGCTTCAGCATGGTCATTCATACACTGACCTGATCAGATCAAGGCCTTCTGTCCCTTTCTCTTGTACGTGAACAATATATAGATCATATTTATTTTCACCAGAGACTTTTGGGACTTAAATCTTGTGAGCCTATCTTTTGAGTCTTGTGTTCTATTCCAATATAATTAATTGAATCCCTAGTTCAAGATTCTCCTCTGGGACCCCTGCAATAAGTATCATAAGGCAGAACTTCTATTTCTTTATCTTATAAATAAATTGCTCAAGAGACTGGGCATAGTGGCACACACCTGTAATCCCAGCTCTTGGGAAGCTGTAAACAGGTGAATCACTATGAGTCTGATCTAATAGTGAGACCCTAAACACACTGAAGACCCTTTCCTAAAATATAAATAAATAAATAAATAAATAAATAAATAAATAAATAAATAAATACATACATACATACATAAATAGGTCAATATCTGGAATTTGCTAGTTACTTTTTTTTAACACTATGACTTAAAATAGTATAATTCCCCAGGCTTTTTGAGTCAAATCACATGAAATGAAACTGAAATTCATCCTGCATGTAGAAATTTTGATGTTCTTAGTTCCCTATCATGTTTCTTCCATTACTAGTCTCCCTCATGCCAAGCTGGGCAGCATTTCATCATGGATATAGCCTTTGTCATTGACTGTTTTCTAATTTTTTACTCCATGTCCATTCCCAACCCTCTCATTTCAGTTATTTCATGGATGTATGATCTTCACTATATCCAGAAAAGCATTCTTTAGTCTTCATCTGACCAAATATGCCACTATTTTTCTGCAGTCCCTAGGTTACATATTTGCAGAAAAATTAATGCATCAGTGCATGTGGTTTAATGTATTCAGTGAATTAGATTGGTGAATGTTGAACAAAGTGTTGAAATAACTAATTTTATAGCAACTTTTACTAGAAGTTCAAATGTGCGAAGTAGACTTGACATTGTGGAATGCAAACATGTACTAACAAAAGTTCTGGAAAAATATTTTGGAACACCGATTTAAAGAAATAGCCAAGTGTTACTTATGCTTGTAGCTACTTTTGTGCTTTGTCATCTGTAGTAATTTTAAAAAAAAAATAATGAGAAAGAAATCGCAATGAGACAGATGGGAAATATGTTAGTAGGACAGTTCCAATAGTTAATATATTGCATATTGTTGTCTTCATAATAGTTATTCACAGTTCAAGATGCAGAGATAATTCTTGTCTAAACAAAAGTTGTACAAATCTTTCTTCTCATTGAACTAAGAGATAGTAGCTATATATCTATCCTAACTATTTTGTATGTATATATATTCTCTAGAATATGGTCATTATTTATGTCACCCATTTTTTACTTAGGCTCTAGGTCTTCAAGACATAAGAGAACCTGTGCTGTGACATCCTGTAACTCAGTAGTGTCCCAAATTTTCTGTTCAAGATTATGGAGCCACAGAGGAAAGTGATCAATGATGTATAGTGTGTCAAATGAGAGTCACCTAGAGTAATTTTTTGCAGTTGGTAGATACTTGACATATTCATTTTTTGTGTTACATAATCCATACCTTGTAACTACCAGTTCAAAATCCACCAGCTCTGGTAGGAAGTTGCTTTGTAGCAGAGAAGGATTGCAGGACCTCTCCACTTCCATTAGGAATCTAGGACTCATTAGATGAATTTAGCCAAATGCAGTGTAACATTCCACGAGGGTTCACAAGATTTGTTTTTCAACAAAAGTCGCTACACATTATTTTTTACTACTGTGTTGCAGTGAATAAACCCATGGAGATCAAGTACTTTGGGTTAGGTAAGTATTATGCCTAAAAGATTGTGAAATTTTTGATTTACTTATGTCATTAGCATCTGAAATCTGTAAAATGAAGGTCCACAAAAGCTCTAGCCACTCCCCAAGATTGGAATATTATTTAACTGTAAGTTGAGTGAATTTCTACCTTCAGACATAGCCAGTATCAAATTCTTCATGTATCTATTTCTGAGTACAAAATAACTCAATTTTCCCCTCAGTGGGTGTGTTTTTCTAGCAATATTATTTTTGTAAGGGAAAATGTAATGAACTTAAGTATATAATGTTCTATAATCTTAATAAATATCCCACACTTCAATTACTTCTCTTTATATGCCATAGGTCTCAATTATTATAATGTGTTTCCATTTCTAATCTCTTTATATACCATAGGTCTCAATTATTATAATGTGTTTCCATTTCTATGACCTTCATTTTACAGATTTCAGATGCTAATGACTTAAGTAAATCAAAAATTTCACAATCTTTTAGGCATAATACTTACCTAACCCAAAGTACTTGATCTCCATGGGTTTATTCACTGCAACACAGTAGTAAAAAATAATGTGTAGCAACTTTTGTTGAAAAACAAATCTTGTGAACCCTCGTGGAATGTTACACTGCATTTGGCTAAATTCATCTAATGAGTCCTAGATTCCTAATGGAAGTGGAGAGGTCCTGCAATCCTTCTCTGCTACAAAGCAACTTCCTACCAGAGCTGGTGGATTATGGAAAAGAGCAATTGAAGAAGCAAGCAGACTGATACATATTGTCTTAGTGCTTTTAGCAGGGCATTTCAGCATTAGCATTTCAGCATTATCAGCTTATCAGCATTGGAAAGGTGTACCTTACTGCTCAACTACAGAAATCAAAGATAAAATAAATAGATTGGAGCAGCAGGCTGTGCAGACCTGAGGAGGCCTCTGCATACTCTGTTCTGTGTACTCTATTCTAAGGAATAATACATGGCGTGTGATCATTTGTCCCATGACTAAACTTATAACAAATTCACTAAAGACTACTCATGAATCTAATTGTAATTATCTACCACATGTATCGCATCATACTCTAGTTATCCTAATTTTTATTGAAAAGCAATGAATGAATAATTTTATGTATGAAACTAGAAGTGCTGAGGGACAGAAAGGAATATACACTTACAGGTATTAGAAGTATAGTTTTTCTTGAATCTTACACGTAGCAGATTTCCCTATAACAAGTTTTTCTTAGGGATTAATTGTAATTTCTTTTCTATTTTATTGGCATTCTTTGTGTGACAGCACTGATAAAAAAAGTAACTTCTTTTTTTCTAGAACTGGATTATTGAGATCAGATCTAACTAACTAATTGTAATGCTTTCTCCATTTTAAGATAAAGTCATTGATGAAATTGTGCCCCCTGGATTTTTAATACCATTATTTTCCTCTCTGGAGTATATTTAAAGAGTGGAAAATTCTCTTGGTTTAAAAAGACTGGAAATTGCTTGTTGTTTTTAGTACAATTTAATATTTCCATCAGGTGTTTCACTGTCCTCAAGGAATGTAATTCTTGAACATTGTGAGGCAAGACCTAAAATTACTTTTCTATCCATACCACTGCTTGTAATCTGGGACTATGCTTCCTAAATAATTACTTCTGTGTGGGAAATTAACAAATAGAGAAAAGAAATATGACTTTTTCTCTTTACCCAGTCCTGAGCCTAAGAGTTGTGTTAATGTGTAAAGAAAAAAAAAAGCTATGAATGAATGACTTTAAATATAATATGGTTTGGTATTTTTTTGTAAAGTAACCATTAATAGGATGAATTGCAATATTTATCTTCTGAAAAATTCATTTTGAAAAAATTCATAATGGCTTCAAACAGTATTTATGAGTTTTAAAATAAAAGGCATTACTGACAATAAAGATGAATATTGTAAATTTTCTTGTCTGTGCCTCTAATATTTGACAAGACATGAAAGAAATTTTTCCTAAAATTATATTGTGATTTTTGCACACTGCCTTTTGCTTAATATTGAGGTAGTTTACAAGTTAAAAATTAGAGAATTGACTCAAAAGATATGCTAAATGCAAGTGGGATAAACATATTTTGGGCAATATACTTGGATTATATTACATTTTAGGAATGCATAATTTGCATACAGAAAACATGCATTTTGAAAAATTGAAGACAAGATTAAGGACAATTTTCAGTAAGAGGTATGTAGCTCCTACTCCATGAGTTGAGGAATATTCAAAATATATTATGCACGTTTATATCTGTATAGTTTTCTTTTTATGTCTTTAGCACTGGGTCTACAGGTTCTCCCTACGTAGATTAGACTCTTAGTGATCAACCTGTTTGCAGCCTCCTAAGTGTTGGGATTAGGGGTGCAGCACCATGCCCAGTCTCAATCTCTGTCTCAGTGTGCCCCAGGGGCTGGGCTGGCACGGCTTGTGGTGCGAGGGATAAAACCCAAGCCCTTGCATTCTGCCTAAGCAGGGGTTTTAATCCTTCCATTATCTGGCTGACCCTATATCTCCATAATTCTTAGTGAAAACATGAGAAGTGCAATGTGAGGGATATATTATATATAATATATAAAATATATTTTTTCTTTGATTCTTTGATTAGGATCCTTTGCTATAAGCGTCCCTGAATTCAAAGTTTTGCATATTTGTGTTGCTAATTTGATACTGACTTATAATGTGATAATTCAAGTATGTATTCATTAGGCAAGGAGAAGCTCTTAAAATAATTACATAATGATAAAATAAATAAAACATACCTGTTATCTCAGGTAATAGGACAATAAGTAAAAAGAAATTTTGTGATGTTAATATGTTCAGTAAGAGTCTTTAAGTTCCAAGAGGACATGATCTGTTTTAAAAATCAGAAGTCAGAACAGATCCTACTAACCAATGTCTGATGAAATCTCTAAGTTTTCTCTAATCACTCATGTTTTTTCATTTTATTTTACATATTTTATTATTTGGAAACTTAAGAACTTATCAGAGATGAGTGTGCTGTGGTAAATGAATATTAGGCTGCTAGCATTTCATTGTCAATAAACTCTAGGGATTTAGCATTCTCAAGCTACATTTATTAATCTTTACTGCT
This sequence comes from Ctenomys sociabilis, assembly GCA_004027165.1. Taxonomy (NCBI): domain Eukaryota; kingdom Metazoa; phylum Chordata; class Mammalia; order Rodentia; family Ctenomyidae; genus Ctenomys; species Ctenomys sociabilis. Next base: position 32,273 of record PVKA01006513.1, on the reverse strand, counting down.
GTGCAAACTTATGAATTATTATATTTTCCCCTGTGATTACAAGAACCACTGAAAAACAGGCTGGGCTTAAGTATCAATTATAGCCACCAATGCTCATATGTCAGATTGAAATTACAAACAAATGTTGTACCATATAATATGTACAATGTGTGCAAGTTTCTAATCGGTAATATTATCTGTCTCATCCTTGTCTATCTGAAACAGAATGTAATTAAACAGTTCTTCAAAGAATGCTTGCCAAAGCCTAGTCTTCCTTTTTACTTGGAGTTTCACACATTCCTTTTCCCCAAATTATTGAATTATTAGTACCTTTCAATGATACATTTGCTGGGATGCAACACATGTTACTTATGTGCTACAAAATCCCCATGGAGCCTTTCTTTAGTTTGTAGCACAGTCCAAAGACAGAGGACTGAGCACCATGCTGTACTGGCACTTTATTTATTTGTTTGTTTGTTCTAGGTACTGCAGATCAAGCTCAGCAGTTTGCTCTTGCCAGGCAGGCGCTTGTGCCACTGAGCTATATCCCTGGCCCCTGATAGCGTACTGTTCATCAGCATAAAGGAAGCATGCATGAAGGGATGAACTGCCCTCTCTTTTCCACCAGGGCTTAGAACCTCTCCGCTGCTTTGTTGCTGTATGTGTTCATCTCTTTTGGAGTGAAATATAAACAGATTGTGCGACTTTTACCATTCATCTTTCATGTACCATGTCGTAAATATATACCCATTTCTCCAAATTTCTCCAAATTTCCTTTGAGTGCATAAAGGATATGCTGTTTGATAGGCAAGATGCATTTTTTTTCCTTATCAGTGCAGCAGTTAAGAAGCTTGTGGACTGTTTCTACATTTTGCCTGCTGGAACTTAGAATGCTATGGATTTTTTTTTTTTTTTACTTTTGGCCTTCAATGACCACAATTCTTGTCACTGTATTTTCCTCCTTCCTGCTTTCACTAGTATCGTGACTGGGCCATGTATCTACAGTTGGTAGATATAAAAGAGGTTACTTTAAACTGTACTTACTTAACTTGCTTGAATTCTCTACTACATCTAAGTCTATAGAAATAATACTGGTGCTTGTGTTTTTGTAGTTTGAATTTGGAAGGGAGTGATTAAGACCTTCCGTGTTGGAGCTTCATGAACAAGAAATGGAAATCCATTGCACTTGTGGACTTTATTCTGTTAGCCTACTTCCTTGTGTGAAAGGGTGATCCATGTAAGAACCACTTGTCAATAGTGATTTTTTCTAACCTTATCTGTAGGCAGAACCTTGCAACTTCAAAATATTCATAGATTGAAACAAATCGCAATGTGTGCCATTCCTGGAAAGTCACACCTTCCTGCTCATAGCTAAGCATGGCTTGGATTTCAGCTTCACTAACTGGAATACATACACACAGATAAACAGAGAACTATGATTCACATGGCGTATTATGTCAATTTTTATCATTGACAAATTATGGGAAATTTGGATGAACAAATAGTTTAAATATTTTGTCACACGGAATGTGTATACTGATTTTCTCAAATTGCCATCCATTATATTTGGCCAGAGGGTGTGTGTGTGTGTGTGTGTGTGTGTGTGTGTGACATGAAACATAAAACAAACACAAAAGGAAACAACACACGACAAGTTCTTATGAGTGTAGTGAGACATTATTAAATGCAACGTAAGTAGTAATTTCAGTTGTAGTGATATAGAAAAGAATAACATACAGCCATTCTGTCTGTTCATGGTTAAACTCACTGGTGGTCTGCTCTTCCATCTAGTTTGTCTATTTTATTGAAAAACTAACTATATTTTCAGATAGCTCACTAATCTATTTAGGAAACTCTGTAAAACCCTATATTATTTTCTCTACCTTCCTCCATTTATTTATTTATTTATTTTGTTTTATTGAAGTACAAATATCAATGATACAGTTTAACAATATCTTGACAAGATGGATTTGATAAATTAATACATTGCAAACTGTTTTCATAATGTTTTGGCATCAGAGAAGGCACATACATGATCTTATATATACAGACATTATTATAGCAGATGTCTCTCAATCAGTAAATTAAGAGAGTGTAGCAGGTTTGCATATCTTAATTTATACATGAATTACATCAAAGATTCAATAATTAATACTTTCTACCTTGTTATTTTCCTAATGGTTGTCCGTAGTACTAGAAGCCGACATAATATCCTGTCTAACCACCATTAATGCAAATCTTGCCTCTCATAGAATTACGTAGAAGCACAGCGTTATCTATCCCAACTGTACTGTCCATACACACACATCATCATTCTTCCTTTCTATACCCCTTCCTTTGTCTACACCTGTTAAAGATGGGCATTCCATTGTCATTCAACTAATTTAGGTGTTTGAACTTGACAATTCAATCCAACACAGTCCAGCATTCCACAACAATAGTAAGTTGTCTGAAGAAGTTGTCAACCATAGCAATTTATAGCTCAACTTATTATTATGGCCCCGCAGTGTATACTTCATTTCCTTAATTTGCTGCTGGATGGTTAAGACCTAGATAGAGCAAGACCTATATGACAATATATGTACTTTGTTTCTTATAAGATCAGTGAAGTCCGCTCAGGGTTTATCTTGTAGTCCTGTACCTTATTCTGTAGATCTTTTGTGTTTCCATGTGGATGAGTCACTGCCAATGTTTGACCAGTTTGCTCTCTGTGAGAGATCGAGAGAAAGTTTTCTCTCCAAGGGACTCTCCCCAGGCACACTATAGAACTTCCATCTCTTTACTCTGTGGCTCCATAATCTCCTTCAGAAAATTTGAAGCTCAACTGAGTTTCATGCTGTTGCAGTACAGGTTCTCCTATGTCCTGAGTCTTTGCTGACCTTGAAAGGCTAGGGCCAAAATGTTGGATGGTCTTGTGGCTCTTCTATTTCTCCAGTTTTGATCTGTGAACTTAGGTTGTTAACCATCCAGAACAAAAGGAGATTAGTACCCTGCAGAAAATGCCATTCACTTTGCCTTATCTGACTCAATTGATTTTAGTTGCTGTTGTACGTTTCCTTTTGGATTTCTGCTTTTCGCTACTTATACTAGGGAGACTATATGATATTTACACATGTGTGTCAGGGTTATTTCACTTATGAGTATATTGTCAAATGGCATCCACTTCAGTATAAATGCTTCACGCTTATCATTCTTAATGGCTGAGTGATATTCCATTATATCGAAATACCACATCTTTTTCACCCATTCCTCATATGATAGACATCTTGGTTGTTTCCAAGATTTTTTACCACAAATTGTGCTGCTATTAACATAGGTACACATATATCACTACGATACAGTGTTTTCAGTTCCTCTGAGAAAATTCCCAGTAGGGGGATAGCTGGCTTGAATGAGATTTCTAATTCTACTCTTTTGAAGAGTCTCCACACTGACCTCCACAATGGTTGTATCAGTCTACATTCCCACCAGCAGTGGACAAGCGTTCCCTTTTCCCCACAACCTCTCCAACATTTGTTGTTCGTTGATTTCCTTATGATAGCCATTCTTTCTTGAGTGAGATGGTATCTCAGTGTTGTTTTTATTTGCATTTCATGGATGACTAGTGATGTGGAGCATTTTTTCATATATTCTTTAATTTCATCCTCTGAGAAGTGTGTATTCATCTCAGATGCCCATTTCTGAATTGGGTCTTTAAATTTCAGGGGCATGTTAGGTCTTAGCTCTTTATATGTTCTAGACAACAGACCTCTGTCTGATTGCTTATTAGTTAGGAAGTTTTCAAAATTTGTGGATTTTCTTTTCACTCTGTTGACAATTTCTTTTGACATGCAGAAGCTCCTTAAGAAGAGATGATCCCAGTTGTTGATTTTTTCAACTGCTACCTGTGCGAACATATGTTTGTTCATGAACTCTTTCCTACCTCGATGTCTTCAAGAGTTCCTCCTACTTTTCCTCCAGGACATTGAGTGTTTCAGTTTTAACATTTACATATTTAATCCATTTTGACTTTATCTTAGTAAATGGTGATAGAGCTGGGTCAAGTTTTAGTTTTCAGCCTATAGAAAAACATGTTTTCCAGCACCATTTGTTAAAGAGGCTATCTTTCTTCCAGTGAGCTTGTGTAGCCCCTTTGTCGAAAATCAGATGGCTGAGTGTTTTTGTAGATGCCTCTGCATCTTCTAAACTATTCCACTGATCCTCAGGTCTGTTTTGTTGCCAATACCATGTTGATTTTATCACACTGGCTTTGTAGTATAATTTCAAGTTTGGAATTGTGATGTCTCCTGCCTTGTCTTTATTGGCCAAGATTGCCTTTGTGATTATAGGGCTTTTCTGGTTCCAAATAAATTTTAGGAATGATTTCTCTCGGTCTGGGAGGCATGTTGGTGCCAGTTTGATAGGGATTGCACTAAATCTGTACAGCAATTTCGGGAGTATGGCCATGTTTACGATGTTGGTTCTACTATCCAGGAGCATGGAATATCTTTCCATTTTCTGAAATCCTCTATAATCTCTTTTCTTAGGGTGTTGTAATTTTCCGTGAGAAGATCTTTGACTTCCTTGGTTAAGTGAATCCCAAGGTATTTCATTTTCCGTGGTGCTATTGTAAAAGCTATTGTTTCTATTGTTTCCTTTTCAATGTGCTTGTTATCTGTGTAGAGAAATGCTATTGACTGTTGAGTACTGACTTTTGCATTCTGCTATGCTACTGAATTTCCCTATCACTTCCAGTAGTTTCTTGGTGGAATTTTTGGGGTCTTCCAAGTAAAGTATCATGTCATCTGCAAATAGTGATAATTTAACTTCTTCTTTACCTATTCTTATTCCCTTTATTTCTCCCTCTTTTCTAATGGCTGTTGCTAAGGATTCCAAGACTATATTGAATAGGAGGGGTGATAGAGGACATCCTTGTTTTGTACCTGATTTAAAAGTAAAAGATTTCAGTTTTTCCCCATTTAGGATTATATGAGCTTTTGGGTTGTCATAGATGGCTTTCATCAAGTTAAGATAGAGTCCATATATTCCAACTTTCGGTAGGACTTTGAACGTGAATGAGTGTTGAACTTTGTCAGGCTTTCTCAGAATCAATTGAGATAATTATGTGGTTTTTAGATTTCAGTCTATTAATATAGTGTACTACATTTATAGATTTTTGAATATTGAACCATCCTTGCATCCCTGCAGTGAATTCTACCTAGTCATGGTGTATGATCTTCTTGATGATTTGCTGTATTGTATTTACCAGGATTTTGTTGAGTATTTTTGCATCTATGTTCATGAGGGAGATTGGCCTATAGTTCTCCTTTTTGCTTGTGTCTTTCCCTGGTTTTGGAATCAGTATTATACTTGTCTCCAGAAGTGATTTTTGGAGGACTATTTCCTTTTCAACTTCATGGAAGAGTTTGTGCAGTATGGGGATTATATTTTCTATAAATTTCTTGTAGAATTCAGCTGTGAATCCATCAGGATCTTGACTTTTTTGTCTGTAGGCTTTTTGTTACGTTTCTTGTTTTGTTTGCTGTTACCAGCTTATTGAGAGTTGTTATATCTTCTTGATTCAGTTTTGGTAATTTGTACCTTTCTAGGAATATGTCCATTTCTTCTGTGTCTTCTATTCTGTGAGTGTAAAGATTCTTGAAGTAACTGTTGATAATCTTCTGAATTTCTGCTGGGTCTGTGTTAATTTCACTCTTTTCATTCTTTATGGCTTGTAGTTGAGTTTTCCTTTGCCTCTTTTTGATGAGGTTGGCAAGAGGCTTATCAACTTTATTTAGTTTTTCAAAGAACCAACTTTCTCATTTGTGGATTCTTTGAACTGTTTTCTTCATCTCAATTGAATTAATTTCTCCTCTAATCTTTACGATTTCTTCCCACCTTTGTGCTCTGGGTTTCATTTGCTTTTTCTCTAGTTGTCGGAGGTGCAACATTAGGGTGCTAATTTGTTCCCTTTCTGTTTTCCTAATGTGTGAGTTCATAGCTATGATTTTCCCTCTAAGAACTGCTTTCATTGCATTCCATAAATTCCAGAAAGTTGTACTTGAATTTTCATTGAATTGTAGATATTGTTGAATTTCTTGTTGAATTTCTTCTGTGAACCATTGATTGCTGAGTAGGGTGTTGTTTAGTTTCCATGAATGTAGTGGGTTTTTCTGGTATCTTCTGTCATTTATTTTCAGTTTCATTGCACTGTGTTCAGATAATATGCATAGGATAATTTCTATTTTCTTGCATATACATAAGCATGACCTTTGGACTAATATGTGGTCTATTTTGGAAAATGACCCATGTGCAGCTGAAAAAAATGTGTATTCAGCTGTGGTTGGGTGGAACACTCTGTATATGTCTACCAGGTTCATTTGTTCTAAGCTCTGGTTCAGTTTTGCTACTTCCTAGCTAATTTTTTGTCTGCGTGATCTATCTTTTTGAGATAAAGTTGTGTTAAGGTCTCCTGGTAAGATCGTGTCCTTAGACAATAAGTTTTTCATGTCCATAAAGATTTGTCTTACATAGTTGGGCGCTTCTGTGTTTGGTGCATAGATATTTATGATTGTTACTTCTTGCTCTTGAATTTTTCCCCTGACCAATATATTGTGGCCTTCTTTGTGTCAGTTGATCATTCTTGATTTGAAGTTGAGACTGAGTATAGAATTGCTACTCTTGCTTTTTTCTGAGGTGCTGGGCATGAAGTATTGTTTTTCATCCTTTGACTTTGAGCCTATTTATGTTCTTTTGAGTTAAGTGTGTTTCTTGTATACAGCATATTGTTGGATTTTGTTTCTTAATCCATCGTGCCAGTCTATTTCTCTTATTGGAGAATTGAGTCCATTTACATTGATGTTTATAATTGAAATGTGCTGACTTATGTTTGTTATGATATTTACCTGATGTTGTTTACTCCTTTGTAACCTGTGTTTAATTGTCTGTCCTTTTTAGTGAGTTCCTTCCATTCTCATTCATGGAGTTCTGGTCGTTGTGGTCTCTCTCTAGAACATCTTTCAGCAGCCTGTGAAGGGATGGCTTTGTCATCATGAAATTCTTTAGTTGTTCTTTGTCCTGGAAGTATTTCACTTCTCCATCAAACTTAAAAGAGAGTTTTGCAGGGTATAATAGTCTGGGCTAGAATTTGTTTTCGTGTAGGACTTGAAGAACTCTGCTCCATCCTCTCCTTGCCTTCATTGTTTGTGTAGGGAAGTCAGCTGTAATTCTGAGGGGTTTTCCTTTGAATGTGAGCTCCTTTTTCTCTCTAGCAGCTTTCAGTATATTATTTTTGTGTTGGATTTCTGGGATCTTAACTAGTATACATATTGGTGTATTTCTACTTGGGTTGAAGTTATTTGGTGTTCTGTATACTTCAGTGACCTGAGCGTTGGATTGTTTCCTCATATTTGGGAAGATTTTTGTTATTATTTCTCCCCAAATTCTTTTTATGTCATTTATATTGACTCCTTCATTCTCGTTGATACCAATTATTCTCACATTGTTCATCCTGGCATCATCTTGCAGGTGATGGATTATTTTTTTCCTGCATTCTCGTTATTTTTAAGAGATCCTTTCTCACCTTTTCACTTTGTGCTCCAGCATCTTCAAGATCTGAAACTCTGTCTTCCCTTTCACTCAAACAGTTTTATAGACTTGTGAATGCTATTTTTGTTCTTCTATATCTCTTTGGCTGTGTTTCATGTATTCTATTTCTTTTCTGTATTGCTCTTCTAGGAATCCATCATATTTCTGATCTCCTCAATTTTTATCCATGTCTTTTTTAGAGGTAGTTATTAATTATTTTTCTGCAGTGTTTCTTCCTACTTGGGTTTCCTCTGTATATTTCCAGACTTATTTCTGTATTTCAGATGCTATGATTTCAAAGAATTCTTTTTTTTCAAAGAATTCTTTTTCAATTTCAGAAATAATTTCTGCTTTGAGTTCCTCATGATCTTTCTGCTGTTGTTTCTTTGCTTCAGATGCTGTTAATTCATACGTTTCAGGTAGAATAGTGCTCTCTGCACTTGTTCTGGGTGAGCATCGTTTTTCCACGCAGTGTTTCTGGAATTCATTCTTTATTTCAGATACTTTGTATTCAGATATTTCTTTTTTAATTTCGGAAATTCCTTCTCATTTTATTTCCTCTATACCTTTCTGCTGTTGTTCCTTTGCTGCTGTATCTTTTAATTCATCCATTGCAGCTGGCTAGTGTCCTCTGCCCTTACTGGTGGACTCAAGGTCTGGAATTGCATTTTTCTTCTTGTCTTTGTCATTTTGTATAGCATTGACCTTTGACCTTTGGCAGAGAGCTTTGGTGCAGCTATAACCTTAGCTTGTTATGAGATTCAGGTGCCAGTCTATGAAGTTTGAGATTGTCCAGGTATGCCTGTCTTGGATCTAGCTATTGAGTTTAGTTCCTTTTTGCTGCATCCCCTCTGTTGGTTCCCTGTTCAGGCAAGCACAAACCAAACTGGGATGCAGAGCAAGTAATGAAAATTCCCACTGTCTTGTCCAGCTTTGGGGTGAGGAACCGGAAAATTGCCAAGGTCAGCCCTCCTGTGTCAGGCAGTTCACCCTCTAGGTTGGCAGGCCTGTCCTTTGGTGGGTCTTCTGGGCTCACAAAAAGATAGTGGATGATCTTATTCACCGAGTAGTCTGTACTGGATCACCCAACCTGGGCTGGGTCCAGGTCTATTGGCCGGAAACCGAGAAGGCTGGGAAAGGTCCCTCTGGTGCAGCGGGCCTGGAGCCCTCACTCACAGGCTAGAGTGTGCTGGGTTTCAGTCCGTGGGGTGGGACCCGGGATCACTGAGAAATGTCCCTCCGGTGTGGCACGCTTGGAGTTCTCACTCCAGGCCAACCTCCACTGGGTCTGGGGCTGTGGGTTGAGACTGGTAATTGCTAGGAAATGTTTCTCTGGCACAGTGGGACTGGAGCTCTCACTGGCCATGGGGGGTGGATGGGCAGGGAACCCCTGGGAAGTGTCTCCGGCACGGTGGGCCTGGAGTTCTACACTCCCTATACTTTGATTCACATGATATTGGGGAAATTCCCACTCACTCAGCTGGTTTTAAGGCAGGTGCTGGTGAGTGGGTCCTGAGGTTTCAGGCCAGTCGCTGGCTTGGAGGGCTTAGGGTGGGGATCCCGGTAGCGCACGTGGGAAGAAGCCAATGGCTTTCCCTCAGACTCACCACACACTCACTGATCTGGGAAGCCTGATGAGTTATGCAAATTCCCACTCCCTGGGAGAGCTTGTGGCAGGATCCTGGAGGCCGCTGGAGTCAGTCGTTATCTCAGGTCATTCTCTGTGGCTGGGCAACATGGACAGCATCAAGGAGGCTGCTGGAGTTGGCAGCGCTGTCTCCTACCTTCGTTCATTTAAATGAGCCATTTTTACAATTTCTTTTAGATTTTCAATAATATAGAACATATGTTTTATATTTAGTGTCAGGTTGAAGTCACTGTTCCCTGATGCTAAGATACAGCGGTGTAGAACTTCAGAAACAAATGTAAGCTTTGTTTCTGAAATAACAAGACAGCTTTTCTCCAGCCTCTTACTCTGCATACGAAGAAAGACTGGCTCCACAGCCCCTCCAGAAGAACCTGTCTTTGCTTCTGCTACTTAGATTTCTGTCTGAGGATCGGACTGCTGTTGTAAACAGAAAAATAATTCATTTCTTTGAATGAGTTGATCACACACCTTGCTGTTCATCTTTCCTGAATGTGTCATCCTGAACTTGTCTCAATCTCTTCAGGCAATCCATCCTCATATTTTCTAAGTATCTGCTCACATACATTTTGAAAGTTAGCATATTTTAAACATGTGTGCAATTGCTTTTCCAGGAGCTGTGCTAATCCATCTGGTAGGCAGAGCTAATACAAACATGCAATCCTGTGTATTGCATTTGCCTCTGGTATTCATTCTCTCTCTCTCTGAATTGCCTACTGTGGTTCCAACTCACCCTGAATATTTTGTACAAATAATCTCTTGGCTTTTGTATTATGTTCCTTCATGTAGTTATATTTTTCATGTTACTTGATGATTAAGGAATCTCATTACCTGTTCCAGCAAATATTTTCCACTCTATCCTAAAGAGACCTCACAGCAGTAGTCCCTAAATCCTCCTGCTGTGTCTTGCACATTAGCAGGGTCTGTCTTGCCAATCATGTGCCAGCTTTGGCAATGGATGAGGCTTTTGGAGAGCAGGCTCCTAGCCAGTCCTGTACTCCTACCAATATGGAGCACATGCACTTGTAACATGTGGTTTGAGACCTTGAGAGAGCCTGTGTAGAAATTGATATACTCAAGAATGTCTTAATAAAGACAGTGCTCTTCATTGCCATGGTTGCTACTACTCCTCCATTTTGCTTTCTACTCTTTGCCGCCACCATGAAAGATTGCTCTCTGACATGTGCCAGTCCACCTTGGAGCCGGCTCAGTAGGGACTGCATCCTCCAGTAGCTTGCTTGTGTTACTGTTAGAAGCAAAGAGTTCACTATGAATATATATATATATATATATATATATATATATCAATACAAATAGTAAATGATCAACTATCAGTGAACTCATCAATGAACTTTAACTTATCTAAAAATAATCTCAAAGATCACTAGCATTAAAGCAAATGGGAATTGCAAAGAAAAAGCCAAATTGCAATAAAAAAAGATGGAAACAAATTATCAGAGTTTGGGGAGGGGACACTTTTTGCTAACAGGCATCACAATACTAGACTTAAAATATATACTACAAATAAATAGTGATTTTAAAAAAAAACAGCATGTTATCAGCACAAAAACAAACATGTGGATCACTGCAACAATACATATGATACAGAAACATTCCCAGGTACAGTTAACATATTTGACCTTCGACAAGGAACCAAGAATATATGTTGGAGGAAAGACAGCCTATTTAACAAATGATGCTAGGAAAATTGGTCATCTATATGCAGAAGATTGAACCGTGGCCTATATCACTCACCAAGAACTAATATAAAATCAAAATGTGTCAAATAGGCAAACATTAAAACAGAAATAATGAAATTACTGGAAAATAAAATACAGGTAAAGCCTAGGTACAACCAAAGGCTTCCTGAATGGACCAATTGCATTATAACTAATAGCAAGAATTAACAAATGGAATTATGTCAAATTAAAAAGCTCCACAGCAAAGAAAACATTAAAGTGAAGAACAACCCATAGAATGTGAGAAAAATTTTTAGTTGCTATTCCGCAAACAATTGGACTAACACCTAGAATACATAAAGAATTCAAAAAATCAGACCACCCAAAATAAAAGACCCATTCAAATGAAATAAGCACTTCTCAGAAGAAATACAAATGAGCAACAAAATGGAAAAATGTTCAACATTTCTGACCAGTAAAAACATGCAAATTAAAATAATATGAAGATTTCATCTTACACCAGAGAATGGCAATCATCAAGAAATCAAGCAATCGCACCGGCCAGATATAGCTCAACAGACTAAAGCACCCTACTTAGGCAGATGCAGGGACTAGGAGGAGTCCTAGAATATGAAACTGAAGGAAGAGGTAGATAACAGGAAGTAAAAAGACTTAAGAAGTGTCACATGTACCAAACATGCTCAATGAATGAAACATTGTATGTCATAACCATGAACTAAAAATAATAAAAATGAAAATGGGAAAGGGGATTTAGAGAAAGAGGATGAGGAGTGAGAACAGCAAGGGGCTTTAATTAAAGAGATCAAGTTGTGCTATGCATATACACCTAGCCCCTAAGATGAATGTAAACTACATGCATCAATAAAATAATTTTTTCAAAATATAAAAAAAAAATAGAATAAAATAAAAATAAAGAAAGCAAGTTTAATGTTTTTTTTCTGAATTTACATATCTCTGTCTTAGTTACTTTTTCCTTATTGATTACTGAGACAAAATGCATGAAGTACAAAATTCAGAAATTAGGAAAGGAAAGGAAAGGTTTATTTAGTTGGTGGAGATTTCACTTCATAATCAGCTGGCTCTGAGGCAGGGTGGCACAGCTGCAGCAGAGAGCAGCAAGAACACAAGAGGAGAATGAAATGTTTCCCTCCCTTATGTTGCATGCAAGCTACCCACCCTGGTGTAGGTTTGGCCCTCACACCATCCCTTGTCCTCCTGTTACACAGGCTCACGATGTTTACAAACTGAGCACCCTGAACTCCTGTGAAGTTGCTTAGTTAAACTAAAATCCTCAAGTTGACACAAGCCATCAAACATTTCTATTATTATTTTCCTTAAGCTCCACCACTGAAGTTCTTAAAGAGTGAACAGTGAATGCTCCATAAGGAATTCTTTTTCCAAATTTGAAATACAAAAATTCATAGGCACCAATGTTATTCCTATAGACATAGATGTAGTAGTGAATTTCTTGTGTAAGTGAATTGAGAACAATTAAAAGTAACCGCATTTATTACTATCCAATGTTGTTGAAGATTACTGAAATATTGAAGGATGACAAAATATTGGAAATCTGACAAAAACTCTGGGGATTGAAGACCATGGATGAATAATTATCCATAGTATTCTTAGCCCCATCAGCCAGAATGTAGACACAGTGTACAGTGTCTCTAACTGATGAATAGATAAGGAAAATGTATCATATCCATAAAACAATATGTCATTATGCACTCAAGGGAAAAACATTTGGAGAAATGGTACAATGTGGATATATATTTACAGCACAGGAAATGAGAGAGGCATGCAAAAAGCCACAGAATGTATTTATATTTAGCTCCAAAAAAGATGAACACATAGGGAAACACAGCAGTGCAGAGGTTCCAAGCCCTGGTGGGTTAACTTCTATTCCCTGTGTGGTGCTCCCTTTATATTGCTGAAAGATACTCTGACAAGGGCCAGGGAAATTATTCAGGGGCGTAATTGCCTGCCTGGCAAAGACCAGGTCCTGGTTTAAATCTCCCATACAGAAAGAAAAAAATAAAAGAAATAATAAAACTCTACAAGAGCATGGTACTCACTCTGCTATTTTGTACTGTGCTACACACTAAAGCAAAGCTCCATGTGTTTTATTGCTAAAAACTTATTGTTTTATTCCTAAAAACTTATTGAAAGGCAGTAATAATTTAGTAATTTGGGGAAAAAGAACATGTATACACAAAGTAAAAATGAAGAGTACAATGTTTTGGTAAAATACAATCTGCTTCATGTAGACAAGGATGAGACTGATAATATTTCTGTCCAGAAAACTAGCAAGTGCTGTGCATATTATATAATATAAAATTTATTTGTAATTTCAACCTGCCATATAAGTGTTGATGACTGTATAAGCTGAGCCTGTGATTCAGTGTTTTTTATAATCATGGGGAAAAAAATCAATTAATTATAGGTTTGCACAACAGTGAAGATTAATAAAAATAGACTGAGAGTGTCAATTCCCCAGAGCTTTCTGTTATAATAAAATCCTGGTGGCCTTATAATGTTCAGTTAACACAGCAGCACTCATCTCTGTAAGTTTTTGAGTTTTCCAATTTCAGAAAATGTAAAAAAGAACTGAAAAAATCATAACTGATGGGAGGAAACTTAGATATTTTATCTCAGATTGCTTGGTAGAACACATTCTGACATGTAATTTTTATTTTATTTTATTTTATATATTTATTTTTATGTATTTGGTATAGGATCTGCAGGGTCTCACTACATACATCTGACTCCTCATCATTCTCCTATTTTAAAGCACCCAAAGCTCTGCGATTACAAGCACCAGGCCACTCAGTATCAATCGCTGTCTCAGCAAGCCCTGGAGGCAGAGCTGGAGGGACAGGTCAGGGACTTCTGTGCTCTGCCTACACAGTCACTTTCACTGGCTAAGCTATCTGGCCAGACCTGACATCTAATGTTTAAAACTGATGAATTCTGTTCAAAACTGAAAGAGTCTTACTGAACCTATTAATATTTGCGAAATCTCATTTTACTAATTTTCCTATTATCTGAGTTCACAAGAGGCTTTATTCATTTTATCATTAGGTAAGTAATTAAAGAGCTTATCTTTGCTTGATTTATATGTACTGGAAGTTATCACATTATAAATCAGTATCAAACAAGCAACAAAATTATGCAAAAATTTCAATGCGTGAATATTATATAGCAAAGTAACCTATTCAGGTTACTTTGAAGAAAAACTATCACATACTTACAATCCTCACATTACACTTCAATGTTTTCATTAATAATTATGCTCATACAAAAGTACAAAACATATTTATCATTTCAATATATAGGAGCTATGCGTCTCTAATCTAAAATTGCTCTTCTTTTTGTTTTCAATTTTTTTAATGCCTGTTTTTTGTATGTAAATAATGCATTCCTAGGATGCAATACAGCGCAACTGTATTGTTTAAAATATGTTTATTCCTCTTGCTTTTTAGCATATCTTTTGAATGAAGATGATCAAATAAGTAATAGCTCTGAGAATGACAATAAAGAATCTATAGAAAATAGAGAGAATAGGAAGTGTCCACATATTCTGATTATTGTTTGATACAATGAACCAAGTGCAATGCCTTGTGCACACCAGAGAGGTACCTCGCCACTGCTGTACCTACTTGGCTATATTATAAATATTTAGATTTCACTTAAAATTTCTCCACCACTTCTTTGTTTTGATGACTGTACTGTTCTAAAATGCATGTAATGGCTATTTCATGAGAATGGAAGTAAAAAATAATCTACCAAAACAAGATATTGAAAATATCTTGAAATACATAGGAAAATTAAAGTGTGCCCATCATTTCTTTGAAATTAAGGGAAGGATAAGAAGAATGGACGGTGCAAACTGTTCTGCTTTGAAGGAATTCATTTTATTGGGAATTACTGCTAACACAAACATCAGAGTGATACTCTTCACCATACTTCTTGTTGTTTACCTCATCAGTCTGTCAGCAAACTTCGGAATGATAATTGTAATAAGACTGGATGCCAACCTGCACACTCCCATGTATTTCTTCCTCAGCCACCTCTCTTTCTGTGACCTCTGCTATTCCACGGCCATCGGACCAAAGATGCTGCTGGACTCCCTCACTGAGAAGAGCCCAATCTCCCTCTTGGGCTGTGCTCTGCAGTTTCTGACCTTCTGTGTCTTTGCAGATGCTGAGTGTCTGCTGCTGGCCGTGATGGCTCTGGACAGGTACCAGGCCATCAGCAGCCCCTTGCTGTACACGGCCCACATGTCTGGCAGGCTGTGCTCCCTGCTGGTAGCTGGGGTCTACCTGGTGGGACTCACGGATGCTCTGATCCACACCACTCTGGCATTCCGCTTGTGTTTCTGCGGGTCTAATGAGATCAATCATTTCTTCTGTGATCTGCCTCCACTTTTTCTCCTGTCTTGTTCTGACATACAAGTCAACGAGCTGGCTTTATTCGTGGTTTTTGGATTCATTGAACTGAGTACTATCTCAGGAGTGCTAGTCTCCTACTGCTATATCATCCTGTCAGTGTTGAAGATCCGCTCTTCTGAGGGCAGGCTCAAGGCTTTCTCCACCTGCGCCTCCCACCTCACCGCTGTCGCCATCTTCCAGGGAACCGTGCTCTTCATGTACTTCCGCCCCACTTCTGCCTACTCCCTTGATCAAGACAAAATGACCTCACTGTTTTACACTCTGGTGATTCCCATGCTAAACCCTCTGATCTACAGCCTACGGAACAAGGATGTCAAGGATGCTCTGCAAAAGCTAAGGAACATTAAGTGGTCTTAAATGATTGCATTGCATGTACTTGTAACACACATAAAGTGGTGGTTCTTTTGGAAAATCACAATGAATATGACACTACGAATTTGTTATACAATGTAACTTCCTGAAATAAGCATGTAATTAAGCACTTAAGGTTAGAAACATGTTTCCAATCTCCAAATATGGCATGTTGTCGGTCATCAAATGTTAGTTTCCTGTGGTGTTTCCCTCATTGTCTCTGTTATGCAAAAGATACACATCTCATGATTGCATTGAATTGTAATTGCACTGAGGTATATTAAGAGTTTCATAGTATCCTTTTCCTTATTTTGGTTTTGTTAGAAGCTCATAACCTTTATTTCACAATTTCAATCCATAAATTGAAGTGAAACGTTGAGATGTTGTTATGCGTATTTCTCAGTGATATTGCCATCATAGTACAAAATAATATAATTCAAAAAATGCTTATGATAATTCATATGCTTATTGAATCTCCCTCTGCTCCTCCTTAAAATACACAGAGTGTAAATTGTACTTATCTGTAAATGAGAACTTCGATTTGTGATTTCTTTTCTCATGTTGATCTCAGCCTTTAGTTTTAAAGTGCATTTTGTACATTACCATAGTGTGACTCGTTTTGCAGAATTGGAAGAGTCACAGGTTATAGGCCACTTTCAGTTCTTTTTAATCTTTTTCTTCCCACCTTTCCTCCTTATCCCTGAGAGTAATACCCCTTTCATGCTCTGTATTTCATGGCAAATGTTGTTTATTTACCAGTGAGGCTCATGTTTTCACAGAAAGAACAGAAATGTAGTAAACTCAGCAGTACATTCAGAACAAGGCTTTAGATAATATGGAAAGAAAGAGAATGTGGTTATAATCTCAAAAAAATGTTCAAATCTATTGAGCAGGACTAATTCTTTTTCTTTTCTTTACTTTTTTTCAGCTTCTACAAATGATTTTGTTTAAATAAAGCAAATAACAACAGTCTTCCTATGCAGGGTAGCAACATCCCCAAGCCATTTCTCATGCTAGAAGCACAGAGCTTACATAATAAGGAATTAAAAGAAAACAGCTGTTTCTATATAGAAATCAGACTGTGCCCCAACATCATCATGGACTAGACTATTTACAGATCTTTGCATTTTAAGTACAGTGTTCCTTTTGTTTTTGCTCTCCTTTCTGTGCCTATCAAGGGGCGCTAGCACTTTCCCTTGACTGATCCAGAAGGAGTGAGGATACTGTAGGGGAAGAGTGGCAGGCTCCTTATAGCACTGCTGTCACCAGCACTGATGTGTAGTTGCTTATTACAGGACAATGTAGACCCTCCAAACTGGGGTGAGAGGTGCTTGGTACAATGGCAAGGGGTATTAGAGTAGGTGGCTTGGGGCAGCTCCCCATAGCCATAGGCATCCACAGTCTCTCCTGACCCTGGCCTGCACACTTCTGAAGAGAGGGCAATAACTTGTTGCACTGTGGAGGAATCAGCCAATCCCTGGGAAATGGAGAAGCTACCCGTACCAGGCCCCTTTTCTATTAACAACCAGCCCGCTGTCCTTTTGAAAATGGGACCAAATGCCAGTTAGGTTCGAAGAATCAGGCTGGTGCTTTCCCCAGGCTCTGTTCAGGAGTGATTGAAGTAGTAAAGGGCTGAGATGCTCTGACTCGAAGATGAAGGAAGTGAGGGGAAGGAAGTTCCTGTGTCTGTGGAGCTCCCAGAGCCCAGGGGCTGGAAGAAAATGGACAGCTTGTAAAGTGCTGTAGCTTGTAGTAGGATTGGGCCCTAGGCAAGCTTGGAAGAAATCAGGCCAGGCAGGAAACCAAAAGCCACAGGTTCCTGACTGGTGTGTGCCCTGGCACACTTTTTGCAAAGTTGGCTGGAAAGGTGCACTGGGAACTCTTCCATTAGCCTCTGCCAGCCACCAATCATCACTTGTCCACACAAACCAATGTCCAATTTCTATTGAGGGACTGCCCTGCTCTCAGCCAAAGGTTCTAGGCCAGCAGTTTATTCAGGGCTGTAGCCTCAGCCTGGGCTCCTAATGAAAGTCCCACCTTCTCAGTGGGTCATGGGTGCTTGTGTCTGTCACCCACAAGGCTCACACCTCATAGAGGATCACAGGGAAATTCACATGAATGAGAGGCAGATCCAGCTTCACAATGCCCTGAGGAATCAGATTCTCACATACTAGACTCAGCTTGGCCCGCTTCTGTCCATTCTTGGGGACGATTGTCTCCTCATAGCATTTGTGAGCCAGATCTACATCCTCGTCATAGAACTGAGAGCCATGGCATGTGAGCACGAAGGGGGCACCGCTGCGTGAGCATGAAGGGGGGCAGTCCTCAGCCTCAAGACTTCACAAAGCTCACTCAGAGCCCGCAGTCTCTGGAGAGCTGCCCCATGCTACGGAGGTGAAAGGCCAACGGCCTGGAGCTTTGGAGCCGCTGGTGCCCATGTCAGAGTGGCCGACGCATGGCGACCCAAAGGGAACTGCACTGTGACTATGTGGAGCGTGCCTGGGCCCTGCCTCTGTTTGCAAGTGGTACTGTAGCTCTTCTTTCTTTTTACTTTTTACACAGAAAAAAATAGTCAAAAAAGGAAAAAAAAATGTTAGAAAGAATACAGAATTTCGCTACACCAGTAATAGGGATTCAACAATGGTCGCTGCCTAATGCCATCCACACATTAAATGTTTAGATTACCAGCAATAACTATGGAAAACTGTGAGAAAAAATAATTATAAGAACTTTAAAAGAAGAAGAAACAAAAATTAAACATTAACTTTTCCCCTTAATAGACTGAGCTACAGCAGATTAAAGCACCTGCAATCAAACACAGGGGCCGGGAATTTGATCCCCGTCCCCGGCAGCATGGAGACAGAGATTGAGACTGGGTGCAGTAGTGTGCACCTTTAATCTCAGCTCCTGGGAGGCTGTTAACAGGAGAATCACTAAAGTCCAGTCCAGTAGTGAGATCCAGAACACCCGGTACACCCTTCTCTAAATAACAAAGGAAAAAAAAAAATAGCTCGAGCTATTTTTTCATAGATAAAGATACCTACATATGTAGATGTGTGTCAGGCAAAGAAAGGATGGTAGGCAAGATTCTTGGTAATTAGAGAAATGATGAGGTAAATTGTGCTGGACAGGACTAGTTCAGGATACAAAAATAAATCTAAGAGGCACTGGTAAGTTACTTCTGAATTCTGAAAATATCAGACGTTGGTGTTTCTGTGTAGTCTTTGCTTTCCTTTGCATCACCTGCTGTTCAATTAAATGCTTCTCTGTATCACTCATGTACACTTCCCCTAAGTCATTATGTGTGCATATTTCTTAGTCACTATGCCCAGAACAAAACAGTAAGCTTTGTGTTGGGGAATGGGTAAAAGAATAACTAATAAATATCATGTACATGTACAACTCCCTATGATGAAAGTGACCATTTAAATATTTAGTTTGTGACAACAAACCTAATCCAAAAATGATTTTAAAAAGTGAGCATTGTTTTTAGTTCCAAGGTTCCATCTTTCGTTTTGTTTTTCCAAAGCACGTATGCCTGATGTGGGGCATACAGAAAATGATACTAAACAAGGATAAAATAGCATAATATTTTGTACTGCTTACCACATGTTGATGAAAAAAATTTCCTGAGTATATCATTTGTACCAAACATACACAAAAACTTACATGACCTGCATGCACTACCACCTGAAACACACACACACACTCACACACACACACACACACACACACACACATATCTACATCTATATCTATACCTATACCTATGCCTATACCTATATCTAAATGGAAAGCCCAGCCCTCGGGAGGCTGAGGCAGGAGGATTGCTGTGAGTTCGAGACCAGCCTGAGCTACAAAGTGAGCTTAAGGCCAGCCTGAACTGCATAGTGAGACCCTGTCTCAAAAAGACAAAAAAAAAAAAAAAAAAAAAAAAAAAAAAAAAAAAAAAAAAAAAAAAAAAAAAAAAAAAAAAAAAAAAAAAAAAAGAATATACAAGCTCATGAATAATAAACAGGATATAATGGCTCTCTTAATTAAGTTCTACAATTACCAAAAGTAGATTCAGAGGTGGCCTCATGTTCTTGCAGCAGGTGTGAAATTCCCAAAGCAAAATAGTTCAGGATAGAATTAAAGACCAAAGCGAGCAACTGTGGTGTTGCAAACCATGAATCTCAGAGCTGTGGGAGGTTGAGGCTGGAGGATGTTAAGTCATAGTCCATCCTAAACTACTCAGAAAATTAGGAAGAGGTTGGCTTGGATATAAATAAATAGACTGTGCTGGACAGATAGATTGACATTCTAAGCATTTACCTTGCAAGCTCCAGGACCTGGATTCAATCCCCAGTACTTCATGTCTTGCTGGCCCCAGAACCAGGCATAGTGGTGCATGCCTGCAATCCCCAGCACTGGAGAAACTGAGTCAGGAGGATCAGCATAAATCCAAGCCATGCAACAAGACCCTGTACCAAAAAAATAAATAAGTAAAAGATTTAAAACCTTATGGGTGTGAAGGCATGCAGCTAGCCTGTGTAGAGATAGATATTACAGTTACATTTCTTGTTATATAGGTCATGTTTTATCTTGGTCTTAACCACCCAGTAGGAAATTATAGAAATGAAGTATAAAAAATTAAAGCTATATTAATATACTGAGCTGTAATAGGCTCAAGTCAACAACTTCTGACACTGCCAGTCCTATGGATGACCTACTACTATTATGGACTACTGGACTAAATTGGACTATTTGGCTGAATTCATGAACCTACAAGAGTTAAACAGCAATGGAATACCCATGTCTGACAAAACTAAACAGAAAAGAGGATACAAGTGAAGGACCATTTTGTATCTGTATATTCAAAAGTTAGGGTAGATCTACAGCTACTTCCTCTTAATTCAGTGAATAGAAAGATTTGTTCTAATAGTGTTTGTGGACAGGATGTCAAGACAACAATATGTAGTGTATTAATTATTGAAACTGTCCTACTAATCGGTTTTGAAACTGTCTCATTGCTATTTGTTTCTCAATAAATTATTTAAAGAAATAATGATTTTGAGTCAAGGAAGTGCAGTGAGGCAGTTTTGCTTAGGATAAAATGGAAAACTGTGCCGTGTTATACCAGACAAATTTCTCATAAATCCAGTGTTCTTGATTTTAGATACTAATAACAGACTCATTAACAGGAAAGTGGCACTAGATACTAGAAAATGAGGTTTGGAGCAGAAAAGTATGGAGGGGAATCAGCTAAGATATTCAGCCACAGGATCAGAGTGAAGGTAGCTTTCCTGAGTGCACTCAGCAAGTTGGGAGGTTGAAGGTGTATTTTGATATTGAAGAAAAGAAAAAGAAAGAGAAAATTAAAATAAGCCTCCTGTGCCACGCAGCTTGCATTTGTTCCTTCCTGCTTAGAATTTTCGCAACCTGATAAAAGAAAGAAGTTGTGTTTGGATAATTCCACATTTTTGTTTACTGTCTCATAGTTTTGGTCAGTTAATCTCACAGAAACTCTTAGTCTACTCATGGAGTAATTATTTCCTTACACTCTGGCTGCCTATTTTTTATCTCACAGTTGTGCAAGTCACATTAGCAAATAGCAAAAGCGCATCTAAATTTTAAATTAGCAAGAGGTATGTTTTCCCCAAGCCCTTTGTGTTTTCTGGAAGTAGGAAAATATAATACAAGTCACTATTGGTTAGATAAACACCTTTAAATGCCTAGTGGCAGGAAATTTTCTGCTATAGCTTTTACAGACAATTTGTGATTAAAGTGACATATATGTTTATCTGAGTTCCCCAGTTTTGTCGTATTATCTATATTATTACTAGAAAGCAAAACTATGCTGTGTGTAAATTCTCTTTAAATATTGCACAGTAATTTAAAAATCTGAGGCAATGTGGTCTACAAAAGTGCTTTACTTGTTTTGAGATGGGTGTTGGTACGCAGCCCAGGCTGACCTTGAGCCCACAGTGACCTTCATGCCAAGCTCAGCAACCCCACACTTCGGTAATAAATACTGTAACAGTGCCAGTAACAGTAGCTTTGTTTATCTCAATTAATGAGCAAGGTCTTCTGAGATGAGGGTGCAGGAAAGCCTGAGGATGACCAGAAGACTGAGCACTTCCGCAGGGTGTTCTCTAGTCTCTTCCCAGAGGCCAAGGGGGTACAGTGTTCCCAGAAGATGCTGATGACTTTCTCATCCTTGCATGTGTCTTAAAACTGAACAATTTATTTTAAAATGTGAAACACTGCTTTTGGGATAGCAACAATTTTGTTTCAATCTTAACTTGGTCAAGTGGGTTAGTTGAATTTCATGTGACTTAATATTTATTGTAGTGGCCTATGGTATAACAATGGCAAGAGACAGCAAAACCCAGTTTGGTAATGATAAAACTAAGAAAATGTTCTCATGTATGTCAATGTATCTGTCTTCCTGTCAACAAACAAATCAATCTCTCTCTCTCTCTCTCTCTCTCTCTCTCTCTCTCTCTCTCTCTCTCCATCCATCTATTTATTTTCCTTGGTGAAAAGGACTAATGAATTTCTCGATAGCTCTTTTCCAAAATTAGTTTCATTTCTCCAAATATTTCTTCCGTTCTTGAATTATAACACTAATTATATGGAATAATGTTAATTATAGTATACCATGTTCATTACATGTGAAAAAAATATTCCAAAACTTTACGTGTAGTGCACTTTCTTTCCACAAAAATAATATCTATCGATGCCACTTCCGTCTCACACATGAGGCAGCTCAAGCATCATGAGTGTGAATCCAAAAGTTACTAGAAACTGAACTGTAACCCAAGATTCTTAGTCTCTTAACTTTTCCTAAGGTAGATTTGTAGTATTAGGTCTATATTTCTGATTTTGGTTTCTTTTTCTTTCTGTATTTAAGACAGGGTGTGAAGTGTCTACAGGGTCTCATTATATAGATTGGACTTGCAGTCATTTTCTTGTTTTCAGCCTCCCAAGTGCTGGGATTGCAGGCATGCCACTAGCCTGTCTCATTTCCATCTCAGCAAGCACGGCACTCCAGGGATAGAACTCAGCAGCTGAGCTCTGCCTAAGTAGGCTCTTTAATCTGCTGAGCTATCAGGCCAACCCAAGGGCATATATTCTATTATCCTCAGAGTACAAACACAATGCTACTTAGCTAGTTTTGTACATTGCGAGTGGCACTTTACATACATTCCTGAGTGACAACTATGCTTTTCACCAATTTTCAGGTTTTGCTTCTAGAGGCACAAAGCTGACTCATGACATCATGGAAGCCCCTCTAGCAACTAGGAAGTTACTTGCAAAGGAAGGAACTGTTTTCTATTCTCCCAGATCAATGCTTTTATTTATAAAACATGCAGGTTTGATACACATTTTGTGCCATTGCTTATAATTTAAACATTTCCAACATGTCATTTCCAAAAGACAACTACCAAATAATTAATAAATTTAACATTGTAAGTTATTTTTGTCTAAAAATGTATTGGCAATAACAACAAAAAATATTGCTAGTCATAATATGAAAAGGTGCTTTCAGATCCCTAATATATGTGTGCTATGTGTACATAGCTAAAGGCAGATCATGAGACAAAACATTTTGTGTGTGAACAATAACATTTATTTTATAGATA
This sequence comes from Ctenomys sociabilis, assembly GCA_004027165.1. NCBI lineage: Eukaryota > Metazoa > Chordata > Mammalia > Rodentia > Ctenomyidae > Ctenomys > Ctenomys sociabilis. The sequence continues at coordinate 8,953 of PVKA01006513.1, read as the reverse complement.
GTATTTACACTGAGAAGTTATCCATCTGCAGAACCTAATAAGTACAGCATTGTATAGGCGTGTTGAAAGGCCTAAGATTTAATACAGCCAATGGTTTAGTACCAGTATAGTCAGAAGAGTCTCCTGCCTGGGTGTCTCACAGGGGGTCAAGCAGGACGGTCCTCTCCTGCTAGGGTGAGGTGCATCCTATTCCTTGCCAGCCTCAGACAACTGCATTGTGCTCTCCTACATGAGCCAGGGTGAGGTGTGAGACCTAGTATAGTAATTTAAACCTTAATTTAAATGAAAAAGCACTTTACAGGAATATCCACAGTCATACTGAACAGATATTGGGTGCCTCTGGTCAAGGCATCTCTTCTGGAAAGGAAAACAGCACAGTCCAGTGAAATCTCTATTTTTTTTAGCTTTTGAGGGACCCACACACTGATTTCTATAGTGCTCATGCTAATTTAGATTCCTGATTGATTTTATCCCCAAATGACAGAAACTACTACTCACTGAAGTATCCCACGTCATCACATCGTTTGGTATTGCTGACTTAATTCTTATGAATCAAACTCCACAGTGTTCATGTTGTATGTTTGCTTTACATTTTTAACCTCTCTTTCACAGAATTTCTTAAGGGAAGGAGACAAGAGGGTTAAGTTATGGAATTACTGGAAGATGAAGATGAGAATATGCCAACAAGTAGTTTTGTGTTGTGTATTACCTGATATTAGAGAATTCCTGAAAATAATTTCCAACACTTTCACATTTGTAATTATATGTAAGTATAAAAATACATAGGGACAATGAGATAACTCAGTGGACTAAGTGCCTACCTAGGCAAGTGCAAGGACTGTGATTTGGTCCACAGCCTCATGTGCTATGATAGCCACGTGCCCACTTCATTGAGTCAGCCATTGAGACAGGGTATGGTGATGACTGCCTGTAATGCCAGCACTGGAGAGGCTGGAAACAGGAGGATCATCATGAGTTCCAGCTGAGTAGCGAAACCCTGTACAAAATAGAAAAATAGATAGATGATAGATAGATAGATAGATAGATAGATAGATAGATAGATAGATAGATAGATAGATATTTATTTATTTATTTTTTGGCAGAACCGGGGATTGAACTTAGGCCCTTGCACTTGCCAGGGAAGTACTTATTGCACTGAGCCATCTCCCCGGCTCCCCAAAGATAGATAGATAGATAGATAGATAGATAGATAGATAGATAGATAGATAGATAGACAGACAGACAGATAGACAGATAGATAGAAAGATAGACTGATAGAAAATTTATATATTTATGTTATAGTAAAACGAGACTAAATAATTAGAAATAGATTCGGACTCTAATGGGCAGAAGAAAATGCATGTAGAAAATAAAACCACATAGGCAAAGTAGGAGTGTTTGCTTTCACTTTTTTTGTCCTCCCAGAAAATTATTAGGTAGAGTATTCAGCAAATGGATATTTTGTCCTGGTATCAATAAGAAAGAATTACATGTTCTCACATAGTTAAAAAATCAAATCTAATACTGATAGTGAAAAAATCTCTAGATTTCTCCAGTAAACATTCTGGTTCCTTCTAATTCACTAATTTTTCCTACACAAAACACTAATTCTTAAACTAATACTGGAAACTATTAATGTATGCACTACGATAAAAAGAAAATGTCAAAAAATGTAGGTACTGTGTGGAAATTTGGTAAAACAATCTGCATTAAAGTGAACTTAGAGGACAAAATTTGGAATTTCTATATTTATAGGGACAAATTCATATTCAATTTATGAAGAGTTAGAAACAGTATGTTTGGGCCTGTCTTTCCAAATATAACTAAATACAATCTATCTGTGCTCTATATAAAAAAGCACAGTAATGAAAAGTCAATAGATAAGTGAAATGACAATATAAACTACAACTGAGTAATTTCTCAGAGAGGAGCTGTAGAGTACTGAAATGTTTCTCTGATAGCTTTTTGGCCAAAACATCAGGGAGAATAATGAGTGTATGTTTTAAGGAATAACCGTCTCAGTGCTAAGACCACGTCCCTGTTCCTGAGGCTGTATATCATGGGGTTGAACACGGGGGTCACGACGGTGTAGAACAGAGACAGAAGCTTGTCAGTTCCTGCAGAGTGGCTGGATGCGGGCCTGAAATAAGTAATGGTAGCAGATCCAAAAAATAGAACCACAACCATCAGGTGAGAAGAGCATGTGGAAAAGGCCTTGGCCCGTCCTTTGGCTGTGGGCAACCGCAGAATGGTTGAAATGATTTTGCAATAAGAGGCAAGGATCAGCAGGAAGGGGACAGCAGCAACCAACATGACTACGACATAGACAGACACCTCGTGAGAAGAAGTGTCCCCGCAGGCCAGTTTGAGGATGGGGGGGATGTCACAGAAGAAGTGGTTGATTAGGTTGGAATTACAGAAATGCAGAGAGAATATCTGGCACGTTTGACCTATCTGCACCGGGATCCCCCCGAGCCAGGAGCCAGCGGCCAGCTGAGTGCATCTCTTTGGGCTCATGAGCAGAGCATAGCGCAGAGGGTGGCAGATGGCCACGTAGCGGTCGTAGGACATCACGGCCAGCAGGACGCACTCAGTGGTTCCCAGGATAAGGAAGAAACACAGCTGTGTGGCACAGCCTAGCACAGAAATATCTCTGTTCTGTGTCGAAAGATTGAACAAAATCCTAGGAAGAGTGACTGAAACATAGCAGATTTCCAAGGAAGATAAATTTGCCAAGAAAAAATACATGGGTCTCTGTAGTGTAGGCTCCAGCCTAATTACTATGATTATGAGGCCGTTTCCAATGAGAACGGCCAGGTACATGGTGGTGAACAGGCCAGACAGAAGTCCCTGGAGGTTTGGAAGGTCAGAAAATCCCAACAGAACAAAGTGCCTTACTGTGGAAATGTTGCACTGAGCTTGTATGTCTTCCTGTGTCATCTGGGAAAAACATCAGAAGCTCTAGTCATGTCACTGTCTTTCACTTTAGTCATTTTTAATACAAAGATGGCACACACACAAATTTCCCAATTCCATATACGTACAAAGACAAAAAATGCAGGAGGTCTAAATTCCTAATTCTTTATTTAGTAGTCATAAATATCCATGTTCAGTCTTTCAATTTTCCCCTTCAGAGAACTTGCATTTGGAATAAGGTACATTATTTTTCAATTTTACTACTATGTGAATTCTGGAAAGCTCATACCCTGAGTTAATATTCTGTGTATCAGTGATTAATTTCATTAACATACTATTATTTTTACTCACTTATCAAAGAATCTTCATGCCATTTTCCATTCAAGATTAATGGTATTTAAAGTAAATTTTAAAAAATGCATTTAGCATAGGGTCTCACTCCACAGTCCATAGTCACAATGATGTTCCTTTTTTCAGTCTCTAAAAAGGTAGGATTAGAGAGGAGCACTACCATGCCCAGTCTCAGTCAATCTCAGTGGCTATCTCAGTGTACCCTTGGGTCAGGGTCAGCACTGCACATTGAGGATTGAACACTGATCCCTGTGCATGCTGAAGTAACTATGTTAGTCCACTGAATTCTCTAGCGAGTCCTAAAACAAATATTTTTTGAAAAAGCCAGAAAAGTTCTTATATATTAGTACAGCCAACTTTGATTTTATTGATTCATATAGTCAGATTTTCTTCTTATATGAATTGCTTCTGTATTCCTAAGAAGATACAATATACTAAAGATGAAATAGAAAATATTTTATTTTCTAAATGTATTTACATTTTACTAAAATAGCTATATATAAAATCAGCAGAAGTAAAATTTACTAAAATTTTTTAAAGGTACAGTAATGACCTCAAGTCCTGCTTCCTCCACCTAAAGCACAACAGTTCAGAGACAGAGTAGATAACTGAGATTCAGGGTGCCAGTCTAACCAGCAAGGGCACGTCTGAGCTGTGCAGGCATGGCATGAAAAGGCTGTCATGTGGACGTTACTTCCATGGCTGCGCTAAGTCGCTCAGGTCTCACTGTTGCTTTTTTCCCCACATGATTTGACCCAGTCAGTCTTTCATATGTGCTTGCACGCGTTCACACACCACGTATCTGGGAACAGTAGAGTGTGATCACTTATCTCAACATGCTATTTGTTCTATAATTATATGGTACATTTTTGGGTGAGCTTTTTTTTTTTATATAAATGCAGGTCATTCCTTCACAAACGTTGGCTCATTAACTGAAAATGTAAATTATTAGGGAGTGGAATTGGTTGCTCTGACTGTCTTAGACTCCAAGGCACAGTACCAGGTCCTAGTTAATCTGCAGACCTTGTCACCACACACAGATTGAGCACGCGTGGTTGTCTGTGTGCTCGTGAAGTGGGGTTAGAGTCAAAGCACTTAGACGTCACTGTCACTTCCTTCACTCCTGCAGAAGCAGCAGTTCACCCAGGTGCTTTGGCTGCGTGCTAGAGAGCATCCACCTTATGAGCTATTTTCAAAGCTAACGAGACTGATTCAGCACACGGGGAAAGCCACAGACAAGCACAAGCTCACAGCAGATTGAAGTCTGGACAGTGTTCACAAGGGAAGTCCAATAATATACAGACACAGGTGCCAGTGCATCTGGGCACAGCTGCAATCCAGGCACGGGGGGGTGGGGGGGACTGAGGAGGAAGATACTGAGGAAAGCCTGCCAGGGCAACACAGAGAACTAGTCTCATAATTTAGAAACATAAATGAATAAATAACTGCATGAAGACCTTCAGATCAGTTCTCCATAGTGTAAAAATATCACACACGCACACACACACACACAGACACACACACACACTCCTACACACATACAGAAAAATGATAACACATGCAAAACAGGGCACCTTAAGGATATGTTTGGATTGAAAGGAAAGTTGCCTTTAAATTCCTTTCATCCTTTGCAAAATTCCAGACAACGTATTAAGGGACTTCCCAAAAATATTTAAAATGTTTAAATATACTTTCATAATGCTCTTGATGAAATTTGATTCTGAGACTCTATGAAGCTATGGCAACTTGGAATCACCTGAGAGAAAAAATACTGTTGGCAACAATGGTATGAAATTCTTTAATGGAAACTTGGTTCTAGTCAGGCTAAGAAGCTTTTGTGAATTGATACTAAAAACAAAAACAAACAATTTGGTGTCATACTGTTATTTTTAGAATGTAAAGCAAGGGAAAGATTATGAGAATTTTCATTACAAAGAATCACAAATATTGGATGAACTATATTTACCATGAATTTGACTTTACATAATGTATAAATGCATGAGTGTCTTCAGAAATCACAGAAAAAGTATAACAGAAAATTGTATATATGCATCTATATATATAATGTATATATATATATATATATATACACACACATACATTTACATGATGCTTGGATTAATTTGAATTAAGACAAGATTAAGATATAACAATTTAAAACTAAAACTCTATTGCTTTTATTGTAGTATTCTTCCATAGTTTAATCAAATTTTTTCATTTCTCTTTAAATCAAACTAGGCACTAATTCAGGCACAGAAAGAACAACAATCAAAACAATGAAGCACTCCTTTGATAGTAAAAGGATATTACAGTAACAGAAGCCTATTTCAATAATATCCACTCAAGACGTTGCTCATTGATTAAAGTTTTGCTGCATTAAGATATCACACCTGGGCTTATTACAGACAAAACACTTAAATGTACACTTACCATAGTAAATTTAATAAGTAGTAAGAGTTCAAATTTTACAAGTAAAAAAATAAGTAATATTTAATACATTAACTTGCTACACAAAATTATGCAAAACATACTTTCTTTTTGATCTTATTTGATCTTGAAATAATTAAAATGAGGACAATGCAAAGTCTATCCTAATCGGCATTTTAAAACTTGATATACTAAAACTCTTGTTAAGGTTTGTGTAATTAGATGTTATTTCTGAGTGCTAAAGATACAGTTATACAATTAAATTTGGATTAAATTAAAGGTGCTCTGCTTAACTCTTTGGATTAAGGTTAAACATAATATTTACCTTTGTTTGCTTCATAAGAGATGGGAGAGCAAAAAGAATGATGTATGTTAAGGGGACCACTGCAGCACCAGCACAGCCTGGCACATCACATAGGCTTCCAGAGGGTCTAGGATGTTTCTGATGCTTAAAGTTTGCTTCTTACAGATTTCATGGGTTACAAGGATCCTTACTGCTCAGTAGTACTTGTTAAGCTTCAGCACCAAAAAAGCAAAGTTTCCATACTTTATTCACTGTTTGGTATCCTTCTTCTTTCTGCGTTGAGATCTTCCCAATGTCCTCTCTGGTTATAGCTTACTTTATTTGAATACAAGCCTCACAATCATTTCAAGCATATCCTGTCACCAGAACTGGTACTGCTCTTAAGTACTAAATGTTTTCCTCTAAGGGGATGAATTCATCTCGTAAGCAATCTTCTCACTGCACTAAACCACTCTTCTCACCACTCAGGGGATTTGAGACAATAACCGAAGCCTATGAGGCTGTGATGCTTCCACCAATTATCAGACACTCATGCTTGTGAGTGACCTTTAGGAACTCTTAGCCTTTCTAACATCAGCACAATATGATTGTATGCTTATTATGACATCAAATCACATGTTCTTTCAAAGACATAGACAGTCTCTGTTAAGCAAGAGAGTTTGTTTCTCTAAAATTCAAGCTTGAAATAGAAGTGAATGAGCTACTAGCTCTTCCCAGGACAAGATTTTATCTTCCATATAAGCCTTCTTTCACTAGGAACACACTGGCCAGGTAGACCTCGTCAACATCCAGATTGCAAATGGGATGAAAAGAGGGTAATGTACAGAGCTCTTATCTGTTTCTTTTCAGGGGTACAAACTGGGAATGAGATACAGAATTGGTAGTCACAACTCCTCATATAAGATATCATCACAATGGTCCATCATGATGAAAGACAGGCTGCAAAATATATTGTTGTAGAGTAGACTCTATCACTATCATTGACAGGCTGCAAAATATATTGTTGTAGAGTAGACTCTATCACTATCATTGACAGCCTTTGGCAAGGAAATATGGTGATTATGTGAATGTAGTGGGTGAGGACAGAAAGGAGAGAAGGGGTAAAGGCAGCAAAATGATTGAGATGCAACATGCATGGATACCAGTACACTAAGATGCATCCGTTTATTTTGTTTCAACTGAAAACTAATAAAAGTTTCTTTACAGAGTGGGTCTTCATCCCCACCCACAGTTCCTGCCCAATTTTGGAAAATGTTCTTAGTAGCTACAAATGAGAGAGGGGTGTGGCATGCAAGCCTGGACTCAGAGTGCTCTGCAACTTGTCTGAGCACTTAATTGCACTTAAAAGAACATGTAATGCATTGTTTCTCTACTTATCAAATAAAATAAAATAAAAAGGCAAAATGCGGGATAGTTAATTATAGTGTCAAAATAAAATCTTTCTGAAGACATGTCTGTGGCTCCAAGGAACTGCATTAGTTTTCTAAATGACATAAGAATTACAAGTTTAACAGAACAAGGGAACAAGTACTAAGAACTGCCTTCCTAAATTCAAAGTGAACTCTGAGTGATTACAATTCTTTACCCATTCAGACATAACCAGAGATGGTGTTAAAAAGACTTGAATACACATAGAAGATGGATACAAAGCAGGGAACTAAGTGTGTAAACTTTGCTTTATTGTTGCTTAAGCCTTACAAGCATTGTTGAACAATAAGAATCCATGTGACACAGGACATCCATAGGAAGCAAGCTTTACACCCTGGGAAATACCCTGGATGCTCTGTAAGCCTGTGTAATGTATGAGGCAGCTCTGCAGTGTTGCCCAACAAGTAATTCAATCTGGTCTTCTTAGCTAGAATGAACCCAGAATCTACACTCTGCTCTGTCTTGGTGTCTCCACAAGCCACACAACCCAGCTCAAGGATAAATCTATGTTTTCACTGAGAACTGACCCGCACTTTCCTGGTGACTCCTGGCTGCAACAAGGCTGCAAGGCACAAGGACAGAGTGACCCTAGCCCTCTTGGATCTCTCAGCTATGATAGCAGAGGGCAGTTAGAGTCTGGCTTCAGGGACCTGCATATCCAGGTGGGGTGAACACTGCAAGCACGTAGGGTGACATCTGTAGGGATGCTCACGATGGCCCTGGAGTGTGCAGAGCACACGGTGCTCCTGTTCCACCTTTACGGCATGATACACCTAGTACGTGATCCACATTCACACCGCCTGCCACTTCCTGTGTTTAAACCGTCCCATTGTATTTCCTAGACACATACATGCCTTCTTTCTTTTCTTTTTTTATGAATTTAGGCCAGGTTCTACGTGGTGTACAGGGTCTCACTCAGCAGATAGCCCTTATAGTGATTCTGCTGTTTTCAGCCTCACAAGCACTTGGACTATAGGCGTGTGACACCAAGCCCAGTCTCAATCACAGTCTCAGTGAGACACATGAGCGGGGCCAGTATAACTGTCTTTATATTCTATCTGATCTTTAAACCAAATAAAATAAAATGATTTATATATTATTTTATAAAAAGAAATATGAAGACAGCCTTGATTTGTACTTGTTTTGATGTAAAAACTTTCATTTCATTCCATCTTTTAAGTAATGCATAATTCATTTCAGCATTCTCAACATAATTATACAGGAATGGTGAAAGGTTACACAAAATGACTATATAATTCTGTAAAGCATGGTATCTCAGTTATTTGTAATAATATACATACATGCATATTTTATCACATTCAAATGTTTCACTACAAAATGTATAAATAAGTTGAGGTACAAATTGAGATCATTTTTAAATTCTACATATTTTTGTTCATTAACTATTTATCATTACACAACATATATATTGATCTCTCTCTCTCTATATATATATATACATATATATATATATATATTTCACAAAATTTGCATTGTCATTAAGAATTGCAGTGATGTATTGATATC